>JABMCL010002232.1:0-2500 GCA_018857735.1 Alviniconcha marisindica | reverse complement strand
AGACTAAAACTGGGTGGGGGGAAACGGGGGAAACGTTCGCCCCTTCCTCCGCCCCCGGGGAATTGAGCGGCGGGAAAGCGTTGAACGTAGCCGGGGGTCCCACATACTACAGGTAGGCTGCCAGTGGACAGGTGTAGACCAGTCTGGCTGCAGCCCGTAAGAGGTTTCCATCCTTCACGCTGATCGCAAACCCAGGCTTTTTGTACACAGGGGCAGCCCCCACGCTGGTATTTTTCCCCCAGTCGGGGTTGGAAGTGGCCCCTAAACATGAGGTGCAGGAGAACATCACGTGGTGAAACGAAACGCTCATCTAAACCCCCCTCACACTTCGTCGGTACGCACATGCATCTGCAGACCCCACGTGCAACAAATGCATGATGCGAGCTAGTAGGGGCGGCTCTCCAGGGAAGAAACTCCCCGCCCGGCCCGGGGGGGAGGTATTTGTCCCCCCTCCTTGGCCGTGGCCCCTTTTTGGGGGAAACTCCCTTTTCCCACTGCTTCCAAACCCCGCTTTTTTTTAGTTCCGCAAAATTACGTCCCGGCCCAAAGGGCCCATTTCATTTGCAAAGTCGAGGAGTCAAACTCCCCCTTTTGGGTCCTCTTTTTTTTTGCTGCTCTATCCGCCTTTCGTTTCCAGAGAGGAGGGCGTGGGTTTGGGGGGGGGAAAAAGCGAAATTCCGTAAAAACGGGTGGCAGCTGATGGGTGGTTGGGCGCGGAAACTCCAAAGCCCCAAGAAACCCCCGTGCGTTTTTTAGAGTCGGCCTTTATGGCTGCCAAAAGCCGCCTTGGAGTCGCTGCAGATAAAAATGGCGAAGGGAGTGACCCGGTACGCGCTGATGTTTTTTGCAGGGCCCTGGGGGATAGCCAACAGTTCAGCGGTGAAGACCGACACTGCGGGTAGTGAATAGGAGGGTGTGAGGTTGTTGAACTCTGGGATCACAAAGGCAGCTCCAGGGTGCACCATCCTCCATCACAGAACCATCAGTGAAGATCTTCAGGTGGTGTTGGTACTTTTTTCCCCTTTCCCGGCATAGCCTAGCTGTGACTGCTAGAAAAGAGTGGATTCTGGTCCTTCTTTAGCCCTTCCATGTCCACCTCAACGTGCGCTCGTTCCAGGAGCCAAGGTGGATAGGGGTGCATCGGCCTCGTCGCCACCTCAACACCATCCAGTCCCGGCTCCCCAAACCCGGGCGCAGACCAGTTTACAGATTGGGGGAGTAGGACTGGAGGGGGGAGGGGGGTTTTGGAAGGCAATAGTTATCTCGTCGACGGTGGAGTTTTTTCGACAGTCCTTTGGGATCTAAAAAACCCTACTTACTACAGATGAGCTGGATGTGGCGACGGAACGGGAGGAGCCCGGCCTCTCTGTACCCAGGCACTGTGGGGACGGACGGGGGCAGCCCGAGGGCCAGTGCAGACCGCGCACCTCTATGGGTGAGGCGGGGGAGGCCCGTTTTCGGGGGGGTGGGGGGCATGGCCCTTCCACCGTACGACAGGCTTTAGCGGGAAACCCGGGGCCCGCAAACCCCGTTCCAAAGAGGATTTTTTGGGGGTGTTGGGCCCCCGGGCTGGCCCGATACACCTTGGGTCAGTTGAGGGGCTCGGGAGGCGTTCCGCGCGTTGGGGCGCGACCTTCTGGTTCGTAGCCCCCCAGCGAGTAAGGAAAAACCCCAAATAAAACAAAGGGGTTCCCTTTTTACCCCCAAAAAAAACAAAACCCGCACAAATAAAACCCAATCGTTTGAATCGGGGCGGCCCGAACTTTTTTTTTTTTTTTTTAAATTTTTTTTTTCCCCGGGTTTATGCGCCCCAGGTTTACTGCGTTTCTTTTGGCGCTTTGGTTTTCTTTTTCTAAAAGTCCTGTTTAAATACCGGAACTTTTAGGGGGGGCCCCCGAAACCCCGTCCGCTGGACAGCTGGGGAACAAAGGGTGGGGCCCTTTAAATCTAAATCTGGCAGAGTTTGGGGGGAAGGGGGCCGGAAAGGGGGATGCTCGGAGTGTGATTCCCCAATCCCCACTCCGTGCATCGCTTTCCCCCCCGGATTGGAGGAAAGGGTGTCGTAAAAACCCTTTCTGGGGGTTTGGTGTTCCGGAAGGCCTGTCGTAAAATTTTTGATAAAGTAAAATTACATGGTGCCCTTTAAAAGGGCAAGTCCAAAAAATTTGGGGGGGTTTTTGAACACGATTTCCCCTTAAAGTTCGCTTTAGAACAATGAGTGGGGAAATTGTGATCTGAAGTTATAAAAGCCCCGAAAAAAAGGCATTTTCCCGTCGTACCGAAAGCGTTTACCATGAAAGCCCGAAAATTTAAAGCGCCAATACGGGCACCTGGGGAGTCCCTGCAAAATGGCTATTTGCAAAAGGGGAAAAACCCACTTGGAAAAAATTTTGTTCGAACCCAAAAGGGTGAAGCTCCCCACGGGAAATTTTCAGTAGTTGGGGGGCCCTTTTTTTATTTCCTTCCCTTTTTATTTCCTCTTTCTCGGGCCTTGTTAGGT
>JABMCL010000278.1:25000-28411 GCA_018857735.1 Alviniconcha marisindica | reverse complement strand
CACTAGTTCTCTCCCTTGTTTCATAATACTTTGCATGTAGCCAACCTGATATTACACTTCGAAATGATTACAGTTTTCTACCTTTGCATGTGCAGATCAATACTGTTATTTCCACATTACATAATGTATGTTAATAAACCCATGATGCAATGTATTCTATGTAAACAAAACCTGAATAAAAAAAGGTTTGTTGTTGTTGTTGTGTGTTGTGTGTGTGTGTGTGTGTGTGTGTGTGTGTGTGTGTGTGTGTGTGTGTGTGTGTGTGTGTGTGTGTGTGTGTGTGTGTGTGTGTGTGTGTGTGTGTGTGTGTGTGTGTGTGTGTGTGTGTGTGTGTGTGTGTGTGTGTGTGTGTGTGTGTGTGTGTGTGTGTGTGTGTTTTAAAGAACTCCACTCGTACCCAGAAGAACTTACCTGCAGAGCGTCTTGAACAGATGCACCAGTTCTTTTTTCTTAAGCGCCACAAGGTTCAGAAATCCTCGCGGCGTTGCTGTGTCTTTTTCGCCGCCTTGCTTGTTTCTGACAGTCACGAAGTTCTGTCTGGACAACCAGACGAGGACGGCCTTGACCTTCTGCAGGTCAAGGGTCATATCCTGTGTCAGGTACTGGACGAGGTCATCAAAGCTGTTGTTGAGTTCTGGATGGTGCCTGGAAAAAGAGCGGTGAATGTGTCAATTAACAGTGTTGCGTCATTTCATCACCCTTTTCTTTGATTAATTTTAGGTCGAAGTGTGGAAAAAAAACAAGCAAATAGCAGTTAATTGTTGAGGCGTTATATTTAGGTCTGGGAGACCTTAAACCAGTAAATCTTTAATTGGAGAGGCAGAAAGCCGTACTCCCTTCGTAAAGAGCCTGTTAGGTGCATCAGTCCCCCCGGAACCGAATCCGATTTTTGGCCCACAATGCCAAGTAGAGAGCAGAGGGGTTATCAAAAATCTGATCCTGGTGGGGACCATTATTATGTTGGTTACCTTTTCTTTTATTATTGATATTATTATTATCATTGTTACTATTGTTTGGCTTACTTATCATTTTCATAACAATCTTAATTGGACGCGACCTCAGTGGCAATATTATAATAATGAACATTGTAAATTCAGGATATCATTGTCGCCATTCGCGGTCATAGGGAAAAGAACGTGCTAGGGATAGAAAGAAAGACGAAAGTGAGGAAAGATAGGAAGGGATAGAAAGAAAGACGAAAGTGAGGAAAGATAGGAAGGGATAGAAAGAAAGACGAAAGTGGGGAAAGATAGGAAGGGATAGAAAGAAAGACGAAAGTGAGGAAGGATAGGAAGGGATAGAAAGGAAGACGAAAGTGAGGAAAGATAGGAAGGGATAGAAAGAAAGACGAAAGTGGGGAAAGATAGGAAGAAAGGAAGTCTGACAGGCAAGTGCAAAGGAAGAAAGAAAGGCAGGGAGAAAGCGGAAAGGAAGAACTGACTTTCTCGGCGTGTACTTCTGCCTGACGGAGCTGTCTGTCGTGTTTCTCAAGTATTTCCTTTTTCTTCTTCACGGGAGGAGCAGGAGGCGGGTACTCCTCTTCGCTGCCTGGAACCGACATCTGCACACACACACACACATACGCACGCACGCAAACGCACAATCACACACACACACACACACACATATACCCCCCCCCCAACAAACACACACACACACACACACACACACACACACACACACGACACAACACACACACACCACACATACACCCTCCCCCCACACACACACACACACACGTGAAGTGTGCAACACACACACACACACACACACACACACACACACACACACACACACACACACACACACACACACACACACACACACACACACACACACACACACACACCCACACACACACACACACACGCACGCACACATGCACAGTGCACAAATGAATAGAAAACACTGTGACCGCAAAGAATTCCAGAAAAGATCATTCCGACATAGAGGACTGGGGAAACCAAACAAACAAAATGCACAACTCTACCTGTTAGAATTCAGTTGGTTATCAGCTTTAGACTAAAACACACACACACACACTCCGACAGCTTTGGCAGCAAGCTACTCGCTGTTGCTATCAGTCTTTGTGCATACAGCTACTACAATTTAAAGGCGCTGCCGAGCACACAGTCAGTCACGACACAGGCACCTGGGCACTCAAAAGATGCCAATTTAAGAGTTACGGCGAGTGAACACGCTGTTTTTTACCCGAAGGGTCAGAGGGGTCAGTCTTTCCAAAGTGTGTTTATCCAACAGGTAGAACAGAACTGAGAAATAATACATAATCTATTTCAAAATGCCCCGTTTACCTTATTCCGAAAACCGACTTTCAGGAGTGACAACTCTGTCAGTGTAAAGCACTGTCGTCAAGTTCTCTATTTAGTTAGTTAGTTAGTTAGTTAGTTAGTTAGTTAGTTAGTTAGTTAGTTAGTTGGTGCTTTGAGCCCAGTCAACCACGTAGGGTATATCAGGGCTAGTCAAGAACGCTAGCGATCGCCTGTAGCACGCACCACCTCTTTGATATCGGACACGAGCCATGCCCGCATCGCTGAGGCACACGAAGACTAACATCGGACATCAGCCATGCCCATATCGCTGAGGCACACGAAGACTAACATCGGACATCAGCCATGCCCATATCGCTGAGGCACACGAAGACTAACATCGGACATCAGCCATGCCCATATCGCTGAGGCACACGAAGGCTAACATCGGACACCAGCCATGCTCACATCGCTGAGGCACACGAAGACTAACATCGGACACCAGCCATGCTCACATCGCAATATGAAACGTCAGATTGTCGGGGTAGATCCCTTTACCAAGCAACAAAGAAAAGACGAAAGAAATTTTTAATTGTTTCGTCGTTTGTTAGTGGAATAACTCTCTGTTTGTCGCTTGAAAAAGGGGTTGACCCCGAAAATTTACGTCACATCCTTTGGTAAAAAAGACAAGGAAAAAAGACAACAAAACGCTCTTTTTAAATTTGTGTGTTTGTTCCAAGGATTATTCGTTTGTTTCTTTCTTTTGTCTGTAACATCAGTCTTGCTACATACAACGAGCACACAGGACTTTAAATCAACTGCTTCACGATCAAGTGAGTTTTGCGTGGAAGTTTTTAATGCGCTATATATACATTTTCATTCATTCATTCATTCATTCATTCATGTGCGACTTGTCAGTGCACATAATACACAAAGGCCTGTGTCTTCAAAACTTGTGGCTTGGGCGGGCAACTGAGACATTTCATAATCTAAAAATCCGGCAAAGAGGAAGTTAGCAGTCTTTTGCGACCCTCTCAAAATGCCGCTGAGTGCATGGTAAGGGAAGTTCGATAAAACCAATCGCACCAAGGTGCGATAGCAGTCTATGGCGTCTTATTGGCGTCAAAACTACATGATCATAACT
>JABMCL010000278.1:0-20000 GCA_018857735.1 Alviniconcha marisindica | reverse complement strand
TTCGTCTGTCTGGGCCTGCACGTCGCCATTTTCTTCCATTCTTGTTCGTCCTTCCTCGTTCATCGACCTGATTCGGAGTTCCCTCTACACGTCTATGTGGATCACACCCCATAGATGTGCTGTTACTGCTAGTTGATTTGAGGATGTCGAGTATTGTGCGAGATGAGTGTGTCGAAGATGGACAGAGGTGTATTCTTTTGAAAAAATTGTTGTCTTTGTTCTTCTGTCTATCTGCGACTTTCCCAGCAGAAAAAAAGGGGCGGGGCCTACGCTGTTTTTTGTGTGTGTGTTCTGAAACTCTCCAGTCTCAAAGGTTTTTCTCTGCGCGCTCTGTTGTGTGGTGGTTGTTTTGAAACTTCCTTCGATCGAATCCGGGTCTGCTTTAGTTTGATGTTCGCAAAAACCTACAAAAGTGAAAGTAGAACTAGTTTTAGTACTTAAGTTTATTTGTTTCAGTCTTGCTTTTGATACAAGATAAGTTTATAAATAGATATTATATTTTTTTGTATTTATTGTGTCAGATCTCTAGCCTGATACAGTGATAGTTCGTTTGATCAATATAAAAAGATGGGTTTTACGTTTTAATAGGTATTTATTATGAAAACACAGCAATCATTGAAGTAGCCCAGATAAAACTTTATTTTTATTTTTTTTAAAGTCATTCTTACTCAGTTGCTGTAGACTATTCAACATACTCAGATGAATGGTCACAAAGTGGCTTTTGAGATGACTGTTAAAGGTGAGTTTTCAAACTGTGTGTTGTTTAACTTGTTGTTTTGCCTTTTGGGTCACTTGTTTATAAATGTGAAGGTGGTTCATAATTATGAGATATTGTTGTTTGAACAGTTGTTTATAAAGGTGAAGATGGTTCATGAATCATAGGATTGTTTGAAAACAGTTGATGAAACGTGACATTTTGCACAATTTTTTTTTTTTTTTTTTTTTTCAAGTTTCAGAATCCCATTACTATAATAGTCTTGAAATTATTGATGTAGTCTTCATACATCTTGATACTATTGGTGTTCCTGTACAATCCAGAAGATTTTGAACAATGCATTAATTTAGCTCTGTTAAGATTTGTTTTTTCAATTCAGTTTGTAATGGGATGCATTGTTGATTTTTAGAGCAGTTGTTGGTTGTTTGGGTGGTATGTTGATTTGTACACTATCTTCCATCACCTCCCCCAGCTTGAAGTTCCATCTGTCTGTTGGATCCCCTTTAAAAATGCATTAAGTATGTGTTGTGCTGAGTTTTGAGCACTGCATAAATGTATAATATATATATATATATATATATATATATATATATATATATATATATATATATATATATGTGTGTATAGTACTTGCTCATTCAGACATTGTATTGATTTGTAATTGTATGATTGTTTCTTTCTGTAGTTTGTGTTGTGATGTTGTACAGCATCCTGAGCTGATGTTTTTCACATGTATAGCACTATATAAGTAAAAGGGTTATTAGTAATAGTATTGTAATTATTATTATATATCAGTAACTTAATGAATAATCTTTTATTAGGCGCGCACAGGGTAAGCCATCCTTTTAGTCTGGAGACAGAAGTACTAAACTGTGATTTGAAAATCACAGGATAAAAAAAAGAAGAGGTTATTACTTGCACACCAGGCAAAAGTTGCCATAGGCAACTGAGATTTTTGTTGTTGTGTTTGTGTGACATCCACCGAGGGCTACTTAACTCCCTTGACAACCTTGTGTGCTGATTTTGTGACTTGTTACTTTTTATTTTTGAGATAACATCATGGAATCATTGCAACTACAGTAAATCATAGATGGAAACTGACTCACAATCCACAGTCATAGCTGGAAGACCCTGCCATAGTCACTAACCTTGTAAATGTAACCTCCTGCTGAACAGACTACAGGAAGTTTTCCTTGATGAACCTGTTTACCTATAGACCAGAACAGTCAGCCAGCCCTGTGGCCACCACCAGCTCCCACCCTTGAATACTTCCTGCCCCACCTGTCCAGAAACCGTACCTTCATCATCCTACCTTTGTCAGTCCAGTCCTTCCCATTCCCCACCCTAATTACTAATAATAGTAACTTTTACATCTGTAGCACTGTACTCCATGAAGACTTATGCTTTACAGTGCTACAAAGTGTACTGTTATCAGTAACAACAACAAAGGTTTGACATTCAATAAAAAAAGGGCAGATGCTATGCATACGTCTACAAGAACGCTCAGTCATTACAGAATAACACACATGCACGTATGCACGCACAAACACATGCATACGCACGCATGCACACACACACACACACACACACACACATGCTAAACAGTCCAACACTTTGGTGGATATAAAAAATTTTATACACTGTGTAAAGCTACAGTCATTGAGAATCATATATATATATATATATATATATATATATATATATATATATATATATATATATATAGTACTAGAACACGGTGGGTCTGTTTGCTCTGTCATCTGTAGCTCTTTCATCTTTCTTCAACTCACCTTTTTGGGCTGTCATTGACCAGCTAGCATCATCATGTTTCCTTCCTTAGTCATCTGCTCTTTTTAATTCAACAAAGGAATGTGAGATAGTTTTGTGAAGTTAGTTAATATAGTTTTGTGAAGTTAGTTAATATACTGCACATCAGTGTCTTTATAACTAGACCTACCCTTCCATCTTTTGTAAGCTTGGTAATTGCGACAGTCATTCATATTCACATGCGACAAGAGCACAGTGAGTCTACTCAGAAGCAGAGAATAGCGATATAAAAATTATCAATCAAGGATCAATCAGTCAGTTAATAAGAATCAGTCATTGCTATTGAGCTAATGCTGGTGGCTTTGTATACTTTTATATATATAATATATATTTTGGGTCAGGGAGTAGAATTTTCTGTATACATTCGTGCATATATGCACATGCAGGCACACACGCACGCAGGCACGCACACACACACACACACACACACACACACTTAGAGACATACAGTAATTGTTTGGTTGACATAGGCAGTTTATGAGGTGGTGGTCAATAAAGCAAAAATATAAAACGGCAATGGTCACACAGTTACAGTAGATTATTGCACTGTCTGTCTGTGTCGAAATGTATGTGTCTCTCTCTCTGGTTTAAACAAATTTTTATTCATTCATCGTAATCATAAGCTCAACAAATAAGTACAGGAAACACTGTGTAGGCCTCAAGTGTTTGAGAGAGAGCTGGTGGGGTGGGTCGGTGGGGGGGGGGGGGCTCTGACAATACATTGCCTGAAGGGATTTTGTTGTTAGTATTTCCAGTTCCTTGTAGCCTACCCCAGTGTGACCAACTCTTTCCTGTTGTCCCTGCTGGAGTTTCCTCCACACCGCCATACCGCAGGAAATATTTCCTCATCCTCTCTCCCCTCACAGCAGTCCCCAGCTTGGCTATGGAAGACCTTCCTTGGTAATAAAGCCGCTCTCTCTCTCTCTCTCTCTCCTTCTCTCTCCTCTCTCTCTCTCCTCTTTTCCTCTCTCTCTCTCCTCCTCGGTCTTCTCTCTGTCTTTTGTCGGGGTCTGTGTCTCTCCATCTCTGTCCCCTTTTCCCCCTTTTCTTTTTGTCTCCCCCCGTCTCTGCCTCTGTCTGTGCCCTTTCTGTCTGTCTGTCTCTGTCTTCTCTGTCTGGTCTGTGTCTCCCATTCTTTTTTGTCTCTGTCTCTGTTTTTCTTCTCTCTCTCTCTCTTTTTCCCCCCTCTCTCTCTCTCTCTCTTTTCCCCCCGGGTTTTTGTCTGTCTGTCTGTCTTTTCTTCTTTTTTGTTTTTGCCCCTCTCTCTCTTTTTCCCTCTCTCTCTCTTTTCTTTTTCCCCCCTCTCTCCCCCTCTCTCTCTTTTTTTTTTTTAGGGCGCTGTCGCGCTAGAGCCAGCCTGACGGTACAATACTGACAGTAGTGTTTGGGTTGCATGCGAGAGAAAGATCAATATTCCACATCTCTCCTCCCTCGTTCGGTCTCTCCCCGGTCCCCGTCTCCTCTCTCCTCTCTCTCTCTCTCTCTTCTCGCCCTGTCTCTTCTCTCTCTCTTCTTTTCTCTCTCTCTCTCCCCCTCCCCCTCCCCCTCTCTCTGTTTTCTGTTCTCTCCCTCTCTCTCTCTCTCTTTTTCCCCTTCTTTTGCCCGGTTTTGCCTTTCCTTTTCCCCCTTTTCTCGCATGCTTTGAGAGCCCCTTTTCCGTTTTTCCCCCCAATCGTCTTTCTTTCTCTGTGTGGGCAACGAACCCTTCCTTTAATTGGGCCCCCCCCCCCCCCATTTTTTTTTTTTTAAATTTTTTTTGCTTGTGGGATTTTGTTGAGGTTTAAAGTGTGTTTTGGGAAGTGACAAAACAGTTTTGAATTACGGCTGAAACCCCATTGTTATGGATTATAAATCTATTCGTCTGTAACGTTAAACCTTTAAAGCCCCCCTCCCCCCCCCCTCTCTTTTTGTCTGCCCCCCCCCCCCCCTCCCCTCTCTCTCTCTCAGCCCCCCCCCCCCCCAACCCCCCTTTTTTTTTTTCTGTGTGTCTCTGTCTCCCTCTTTCTCTCTCTCTCTTTGAGGAAAAAAAAGATGCAAACGAGAAGCACGCACACTTGTTGAAGTTATACAATGTGTACAAAACATCACGTTTTGCTCAGCTCTTCACTGTTTGTTTGTGATTGCGCATTCAATTTCATCTCCGGAATCATTCAGTAATATCTCTGTAACTTCGGTCTGCCGTTTTTTGTCAGTGTGTGTGTGTGTGTTCAATACAACAACGGTATTGATCCGTGAAAGGAAAGTGTGTGTGTGTGTGTGTGTGTGTGTGTGTGTGTGTGTGTGTGTGTGTGTGGTGTGGTGTGTTGTGTCGCGCGGTAAACACATTTTGATTTGTGTTGTGTTGTGTGTGTGCGTGCGCGTGGTGTGTGTGTGTGTGTGTGTGTGTGTGTGTGTGTGTGTGTGTGTGTGTGTGTGTGAGAGAGACAGAGACAGAGAGACAGAGACAGAGAGAGTGTGTGTGTGTGTGTGTGTGTGAGAGAGAGAGAGAGAGAGAGAGAGAGAGAGAGAGAGAGAGAGAGAGAGAGAGATACAGAAAGAGAGAGTGTGCGGAGGGATTGGGGCTGTTTTCCTTTTTTCCTGTACCTTTTTTTCTCTTTAGTTTCCTAGGCTGCTGCCTCTGCTTTTCCTGTGTCTGTCTGTCTGTCTGTCTACGTGCTGGGGTCGAGGAAAGACTGGTGGCTTCATACCTATGCATCGGGACCAACAGCGCGCACACAGCCGCTTACAACAGATGAAATCAGTGTGCCTGCCTTTGAAACACACCTCGCTCTCTTGTCATCAAAGCGCACGTCCCTTTCTTTCATCCTTTCTTCTTTTTCACAAAAGGCACGGGCGATAGAGCTCTTCGTTCTCTGGCCCCCCCTCGTTGCTCTTCCCCCACCCCCCCCCTCGCCCCACCCCCGCCCCCCCCACCCTGCCCCTCTCTCTCCCTCCTTCCCTCCTTCCCTGTCTCTGTCTCTCCTTCCCTCCCTCCCTCCCCCATCTCTCTCTCCCTCTCTCTCTCCCCCTTCCCTGTCTCTGTTCTCCCCCTCCTCCCTCTCTCCCTCTCTCTCTCGCTCGCTCGCTCGCTCGTTCTGTAATGCAGTTTTGTGACCCCAGTCCCAGCTCTTCCCCGCTCTTTTGTTTAATGCAAACTGTTCCACCACCACCTCGCTCTCTGTGCAATTTTGTGTGGTATTCTCTCTCTCTCTCTCTGTCTCTCTCTCTGTCTCCGTCTCTCTCTCTCTCTCTCTCTCTCTCTCTCTCTCTCTCTCTCCCCTCTTATTCAGTAGTTTAGCAAGGACTAGTTGTTAGACAGGTCTAAATGAACCTAAACTACAATCCCTTGGAAAATAAAGTTTTCGAGTTCTGTCTCTGTCTCTGTCTCTGTCTCTGTCTCTCTCTCTCTCTCTCTCTCTCTCTCTCTCTCTCTCTCTTCTCTTATTCAGTAGTTTAGCAAAGACTAGTTGTTAGACAGGTCTAAATGAACCTAAACTACAAACCTTGCAAAAATAAAGTATTCGAGTTCGAGATCTCTCTCTCTCTCTCTCTCTCTCTCTCTCTCTCTCTCTCTCTCTCTCTCTCTCTCTCTCGCTTGCTCTGTAATGCATTTTAGTGACCCACCTCCGCCGCTCTCCCTCTCTCTTGTTTGCTGCAAACTGTTCCACCACCACCCCGCTCTCTGTGCAGTTTTGTGTGGTATTTACTGTGTTCATTTGCTGGGTGTTTGTGCGTCTTCCGGGACAGATTTAGCCGATTGCGATATCAACGTGATTATGATCATGATAATCACCATCATTCCCCCCCCCCCCCCTTTCTCTCTCTCTCTGTGTCTTTCTCTCACACAGCGGTGGAGCTGAGATAAAGTTAAATTTGTTACTGCTTATGAACTTGTCATTAAGTGATTAACCCTTAGATTGTCTGTGATAGTCGGATTATACTATCTTTAATTTTAATTTCTGCCGGCAACTCTGCACTTTCTCTTCCCTCGAGTTTTGTTTTGTTTTTTGCTTCTGTGCAGTTTTGATCTGACCAGCCTTACAAGTCTTTTTTCTTTTCATTTCTCCTTCTTTTTTCTTTTTTTTTTTTTTTTTTTTTTACTTGAATGACCGTCTGACTGTCCGGCTTTTTCCAGAACATATCTTCAGAACTATTGAACTATTCAACCTCTTGTAACCAAACGTGGTATGACATTGGATCATCGTGGGGCGGAGTGCCAGGCAACAAAAAATGGGTTGCTGTCGTCAAGGGGCTTATATAATCAGCATTTGACTGTTTTCAGTATGTCTTGTGAACTAATGCCTTTTTTTTTCTTTTCTTTTTTGCAGCCAAGCTTAGTTTGATGGTAGGTCATAATAAGCAGAAGTGTCCAGTGAAATTACTGAATTGCTGTGTTCAAGGTCAAGGTCGCAGAAGACGTTCAAATTTTCAATTAATGTTTGTCCAGATATCTTTTAAACCGCTGACCTTTTGGTAACCGAACTTAAAATTTAATCGGTGTAGTGATACATCATCGGAGTGTCATGCAAAAAAATTAGAAAAAGAAAAGGGTTGCTACTTTCAAGGTCAGGTTGACTGTGAGGGCATATATAATTATATATATATATATATATATATATATATATATATATATATATATATATAAAATGGAAAAAAAAATTTTTCTTTTTACTTTCTTCTGAACTAATGATTCTTTTGTGAGCAAACTTAGTTTGATGGCAGAGCACCATAAGCAAGAGTGTCCAGTGAAAATACTGGATTGCTGTGGTAAAGGTCAAGGTCATAGCGAACGTTGAACATTTCAGCGAAAGTTTGTCTGGACAGTATTTTCTGAACTGCTGAACCTTTTGTAACCATACGTGATGTGGTGATACGACGTCATTAAGCCCGGGTGTCGTGAAAATAAAAATAGGTTGCTATCTTCAAGGTCACAGTTACTGCGCACAAATCAAAATGTCAGTCTTTACGACTGTTTCTATTATATCTTACGAACTTATGATCCTTTTGCTACCAAGCTGTACGGTGATACATCAATGTATCATATACATGTAAGCCAGACTGTTTTGCGACTTGACTGCGTTGGTGTGTTCAAGGTCACTACAGAGGTTCAAAACTTCATTGAATGTTTGTCCAGACGTTGTTTTCGGAACTGCCTAACCTTTTGTAGCCAAACTTAGTCAAGTGTGATGTGTCAAGGCGTTTTGCGGAAATACTGTTTTGCTACCATCAAAATCAATGCCACAGTGGGGGCCAGTAAGCAAAATATGTTTGTACTGTTGCTTCAGAGTTGTTGATTCTTAGTTTGAACTTCCATTACCTTGAACTTGAGCGTCTTGTGAAAAGAGGGGATTGCTTTATTCAAGGTCAAGGTCACAGTAACTGCTCAAAACTTAAATTGAATGTTTTTCAGTTCTAGATTTTCTGTACCGTTCATATCTTTGCAACTGAACTAGGTGTGTGGATGTGCTATTGCTAGTGACCAGACCTAGTGCAAACAAGGTGGGGTATAGTGTACACTGACAGTAACAGTGGCTTACAGTATCTAGGCGCTCATTGTTTGGGGGGGGGGGGGGGGGCCGCGCAAGGCAACAAACATTGCTGACCGGCACTGTCCACTTTCATGTTCAAATGCCCCGTTTCCGGTGATGTCCTTCGGCACAGTAATAACTGCTCACCGTGAACAGAGGGCGTTTATTCATGGCTTAACCCCTTCCTTGCTCCGGAATTTGTGCTGCTGTTCCAGTTCCAATTACTTTACAACGGTTCCTCCCAGAAGGAGTTTTGGAAGGTTGGCTAATCGAGCCCTAACTGATCATTTTCTAGAACTAGTTTTTTCCAGAACGGGTCGAACAGTCGGAATTCGAGCAAGACGTCCTGCAACGTCTCTCTGGCGGATAGGAAACCTTCGTCATTGACGTCGTATGGCGTCATAAGGGCAGGGAAAGGGTTAAAGAACGTGAAAGGGTTAACTCCCCGACGTCTTTCTGGCGGATGGGAAACACTGTCATTGACGTCGTATGACGTCATAAGGGCAGGGGAAGGGTTAAAGAACGTGAAAGGGTTAACTGCTAGCGTTCAAAAGAAAAGGAAGAAAGTTTCAAACCGGTTACAAACACGCCAAAGGTTAAGAAGGACGCTGGCTGTAATGGGACGGTACTAAACGTGAGCAGATTTCCAGGTCAGGCCCTAATTATGTGTAATTTGCGCATGCTTTTTTCTGTCGTCCCATTAAAGTAAGCGTTCTTTTCCACCTTTGGTGTGTTTTGACAGCGAGAGAGCTACAGGGGGAGGGGGGGGGAGACGGGGGGGGGGGAAGGGCGAAGATTGATATTGAGATAAGGGGGGATGTAGAGGGGGAGGGGAAAAAAAAGGAAAGGGGGGGAGAGGGGGAGAGAGAGAGAGAGAGAGAGAGAGAGAGAGAGAGAGAGAGAGAGTGCATTCGAACTCGAAAACTTGACATTTTCGAAGCCGGGACTGTAGTTTAGGGTCTGTTAGACCCGCCTAACAACCTCTCTCTCTCTAGTGGAGAGCGAGCCAGCGAGCACGAGAGAGAAGAAGAAGAAAGAAGAAGAAAAAAAAAAAATGACCAGCAAGCTAACGCCATCAAATTTCGGGACCGGCGTGGGGGCGGGGGGGGGGGGGGAAACCCAGCCAGCCAACACGGAGAGGGGGCAGCGACAGAGGGAAGGATGGAGTGTGGAGAGAAAGGAGACGGAACAGACTGAGGGAGGAAGGATGTGGGGGAGGATGTGTGGGGGGGGGGGGGTCCGGAAACCCAAACGGGGGGGGCAGAGACAGAGGGAAGGATGGAGTGTGAAGAGAAAGGAGACAAAACAGAGGGGGGAAAATGGGCAAGCCAGCGAGGGGAAGACTGACAAAGGAGAGGAAACGGAGACGGAGGATGGGAGAACGATGGAGAGAGAGAGAAAGGAGAGGGGACAAAGGGATGAAGAGGGATGTCGAGAGAGAAATCGGGGGGGTGGGGTGAGAACAATAACCCGGCAAGCCAACAGGAAACACTACCTAGTCACAGCTGTATACATATAGCATAAAACGGCATTCTAGTCACGCATCGGGGAATATTTTGTTGCCCAAAGCAGTAAACCTTGTCATTAAGTATATGTTGAAAAAAGGAGTTTTTGAAGCAACAAATATAATAATGGTCCTAATAGTATATAGTCATTACAAAGATGATTTTTTGTTAAAATAAAATAAAGCAGTTGAAGGACAATGAGTTTTATGAATTACAGGTTTATTCAAGATCTTGACAACGAGAGAGAGAGAGAGAGAGGGGTGGGGGGACGGAGAGAGAGAGAGAGAGAGAGAGAGAGCAGACAAGAAACTTCTGAGAACAGACTTGCTAAATAGTTGTATACAAAATCCGGTAGTAAAAATTAGAATCTGTTTCAGTGATGATCCATTTGGGATTTCTCCTGGTAGATATCGAAATTCCCATCTGTACAGGTAAGATTTAAGACCCTACTGACAGAGTGCGCTCAGTACTATTTTGATTTCTCGCGGGACAAACCCCGATTTTTATTTCTACCGGTAGAGATTTTGATTATTGTACCCTGACATTAATATCGATGATTCCTTTGTTCATTCGGTTCAACGCCGAGCGCCAAAATAGCGCCTCCCCCCCCCCCCCCCCCCCACTTCCCCCGTCCCCGGCTGCCCGCTTTTCCCTTGAGAATTACGGAAGTGAGCAGTGTGTAACTAGATTCCTCCTTGATTTATTTACCAGTAGTTGTACTGTTTTCCTTCCGTCGCAGTAGCAATTGGCATTGATTTGTCTCTCTCTTTGTCTCCTCTGTCTCTGTCTCTCTCTCTCTCTCTCTCTCTCTCTCTCTCTTCTCTCTCTCTCTCTCTCTCTCTCTCTCTCTCTCTCTCTCTCTCTCTCTCTCTCTCTCTCTCTCTCTCTCTCTCTCTCTCTCTCTCTCTCTCTCTGTGGCTCGCCTCCTCCTCTTTGTGAAATGGATTTCTTTCCTCACCAAGACGGAGAGGAAATTAAAAAAATATTTCATGATGCCTTTCATATGCATTTCTCCCTCGCTTTCCTGTATGGTTGCTAGGCTACAGTTAAAAAACTCTCTCTCTCTCTCTCTCTCTCTCTCTTTTCCCTGCCACTGTGTGTGTATCTCTCTTCTCCTCTGCTTGCCTCCCCCCCCCCCACGCCCCATTGTTTCTGCCCCCCCCCCCCACCTACCTCTGTGTGTGCCCCCTCTATCTGTCCTGTCTACTGTCTCCCCCCCCCCCCCCCCCGCCCTCTCCCCCACCCCTGTCTCTTTCCCCCGTCTGTCTGTCTGTCTGTCTGTCCTCTTTCTCTGAACTGGCTGTTAGATAGGTCCAAATGGACCTAACGCTACTATCCTTGAGTATTAAAGTTTTCGAGTTCGAGTTCTCCTTTTCCTCTGCCTCTCTGTGTCTGTCTGTCTGTCTTGTCTGCCCTGTCTGTCTGTTTCCGTCTCTCTCTCTCTCTCTCTCTCTCTCTCTCTTCTCTCTCTCTCTCTCTCCCTCCTCTCTCCCCCCCCCCTCCCCTCTCTCCCTCCCTCACACTGTTCTAACTCTAGGAACTATCGTTTTAGTTCACCTAGGTCAAGGATACAAGAACAGTGTTTTCTGGTGCCTTTCTGTGGTACGGCTTACCCCTGACAGTCCGATCTTGTCACTCACTCAGCTCCATCAAGCGAAATCTTCGTGTACACCTTGAAGCAGTTACGGAGGATGGGTTGGACAGAAAACTGCCGGAGAGAGAGAGAGAGAGAGAGAGAGAGAGAGAGAGAGAGAGAGAGAGAGAGAGAGAGAGAGATGATGATGAGTGAGATGTTTTATTGAATAAACCCATGGTTCATTTCAAGGGGGGAACATTTGAAAAATTCATGAGACATCCGAAAAGGATGCTTCAAAAACAAATGAAACTGCAATACATACAAAAAATATAATACTCATCCGTTCATTTTTCGTTCGTTCCTTCCATAGCTCACTGATTCATTTCTTACTCGGCAGCTGCATTAATAAACCTACCTAGTCTCTCGCTCAATCACATCATACACAGGCTCGCTTATAAGGTCAGTCAGACACTCAGCCAATACACTAACCAATCGGTAATCATTGACTTTGGTTCAATTACATCTCAAATTCGCTCGCTCAGGCAAATCAAAAGTACAACAGTCCATTCATCCATCAAGTCACACTTTCGCTTGTGCAGTCACTCACTCACTCATTCGGGGAGAGAGAGAGAAACAGACAGACAGACAGACAGAGTTATTCATTTTACGATGTTTATTGTTTAGGTTCAGTCAGGCGTGTCTCACGAATAGTCCTTGCTAAACTACTGAGGAGTGAGAAAATTTCAACCGTAAGAGGGTTATGAAACATGAATGAAAACTGATACATGGAGCATGAAACATCTACACAAAATGTGCTTCTTCACAGCGCCAGATGCACACGGTTATACATACATGTATGTATGTATGTAAAGGCGTACAACCAGCAGATAAGCCAGTAGAACAGCTGATAAATTATTCATATCGACTACTGTGGCAATCACTGCAGTAGCAATGGCAGTCACCGAAAAGCACCCCACCCCACCCCTCCCTCTCTCCCTCTCTGTCTCTGTCTCTTTCTCTGTCTCTGTCTGTCTCTCTCTGTCTGTCTGTCTGTCTGTCTGTCTGTCTGTCTCTCTCTCTCTCTCTCTCTCTCTTCTTGTCTCCTCTCTCTCTCTCTCTCTCCTCTCCTCTCTCTCTCTCTCTCCTCTCTCTCTCTCTCTCTATCTCCTCTCTAGTTCTTCCTATTTCTCTCTAGTTCTGTCTGTCTGTCGTCTCTCTTCTCGCTTCTCTGTCCTCTCTCTCTCTTCTCTTCTCTCTCTCTTCTCTGTCTCGTCTTCTGTCTTCTTTCTGTCTGTCTGTCTGTCTCTGTCTGTCTTCTGTCTGTCTGTCTGTCTGTCTGCGTCTTAGCTTGTCTCTCTCTCTTTCTCTCTCTCTCTCTCTCTCTCTCTCTCTCTCTCTCTCTCTCTCTCTCTCTCTCTCTCTCTCTCTCTCTCTCTCTCTCTCTCTTAGTTCTCTCTCTCTCTCTTTCTCTGTCTCTGTCTGTCTGTCTCTCTGTCTCTCTGTCTCTGTCTCTCTTTCTCTGTCTGTCTGTCTGTCTGTCTGTCTGTCTGTCTCTCTCTCTCTCTCTCTCTCTCTCTCTCATCTCTCTCTCTCTCTCTCTCTCTCTCTCTCTCTCTCTCTCTCTCTCTCGTCGTTTTCTGTGATAATCCACCCTGTGTAATTGCTCCAAGGTTTACACGAAGTTTTCGCTTGAAGAAGCTGAGTGAATGAAAAGGTCTGTCAGGGGTAGGTTGTTTCATACAAAGACACCAGAGAACGCTATACTTGGTATAAATTGTGTGTGTGTGTGTGTGTGTGTGTGTGTGTGTGTGTGTGTGTGTGTGAGAGAGAGAGAGAGAGAGAGAGAGAGGAGAGAGAGAGAGAGTTGTGTGTGTGTGTGTGTGTGTGAGAGAGAGAGAGAGAGAGAGAGAGAGGAGAGAGAGAGAGAGAGAGAGAGAGAGAGTGTGTGTGTGTGTGTGTGTGAGAGAGAGGGGGGGGGGGGGGGTGGGCTTGGCTTTCTATGCCCAGTCAACCATGACGGTTATGTCAGGACGAAGAGACAGACTGACAGACAGAGACGGAGAGGTTTTCGAATGATTGGCATTGCCATTGTAGTGATTGGTCGTTTGAGACCCAGTTTCTCCATCTTTCCGGTTGCTTGTGAGAGTGACGCGTTTTCGTTTCTGAGCCAGCCACACAGACCAGCTGCCAGCCAGCCAGTCACAGAACCAGCCAGATATATAAACAGGCAGCCAGCCAACGAAGCAGCCAGCCAGCCAGATGAACAGCCAGACAGCCACTGAGCCAGCCACACAGACCAGCTGCCAGACAGCCAGTCACAGAACCAGCCAGATATATAAACAGGCAGCCAGCCAACGAAGCAGCCAGCCAGCCAGATGAACAGCCAGACAGCCACTGAGCCAGCCACACAGACCAGCTGCCAGCCAGCCAGTCACAGAACCAGCCAGATATATAAACAGGCAGCCAGCCAACGAAGCAGCCAGCCTGCCATATAAACAGCCAGACCGCCTCTGAGCCAGCCAGCCATATAAACAGCCAGACCGCCTCTGAGCCAGCCATATAAACAGCCAGACCGCCTCTGAGCCAGCCTGCCATATAAACAGCCAGACCGCCTCTGAGCCAGCCATATAAACAGCCAGACCGCCTCTGAGCCAGCCATATAAACAGCCAGACCGCCTCTGAGCCAGCCATATAAACAGCCAGACCGCCTCTGAGCCAGCCTGCCATATAAACAGCCAGACCGCCTCTGAGCCAGCCATATAAACAGCCAGACCGCCTCTGAGCCAGCCATATAAACAGCCAGACCGCCTCTGAGCCAGCCATATAAACAGCCAGACCGCCTCTGAAGCAGCCATATAAACAGCCAGACCGCCTCTGAGCCAGCCATATAAACAGCCAGACCGCCTCTGAACAGCCTGCCATATAAACAGCCAGACCGCCTCTGAAGCAGCCATATAAACAGCCAGACCGCCTCTGAGCCAGCCATATAAACAGCCAGACCGCCTCTGAGCCAGCCATATAAACAGCCAGACCGCCTCTGAAGCAGCCTGCCATATAAACAGCCAGACCGCCTCTGAGTCAGGCATCCAGATGAACAGATAGGCAGCCACTGAGCTAACTATAACCAGCCAGACAATGAACCAGCCAGACAAACAGACAGCCAAAGAGCCAGCCAGACGGGCAATGAGCCAGCCAGACGGGCAATGAGCCAGCCAGCCAGACAGTTACCGAGTTAGACGGGTGTATAGCCAGGCAGACCCGCAGAAGACAAACTGTAACGAATAGGCCGTGGTTCATACAACGCGGGTCTCGGGTTCGATCGAGTCTGCATGGGCTGTGCTTTGATCGTCTTCAGCCTCTCTGGGCTTTGTCCCCGACCTTTTTCCCTTCTTTCTTTCTTTCTCCTGCCTTTATTTCTTTCGTCTCATTCTTCGTTCTTTCTCTTCCATTGTCTTCGCTTCTCATTGCAGTTCGCTCGCTTCACCTTGCCGTTTTGTTTAGTGTACAGTTCTTTCTATCTCTTTCCAACGTCTGTATTGTGTAGTTTCCACTAGACTGAACATGCTGGCAAATGAAAGAACGAACGGAGTAAAGAAGCAGTGAAGAAAAAAGGGACGTATAGCATAGTGGGTTGGTGCTGGTGTGTGTGTGTGTGTGTGTGTGTGTGGGGGTGTGGGGGTTAGTGTTGCTCCTGATTGCAAAAGGGGGAATGGGTATGAGTGTAGTAGTAGTGTAATGGTATGTGAGAAATGGTGGTTTGGTTTAGAGAGAGAGAGAGAGAGAGAGAGAGAGAGAGAGAGAGAGAGATTGAATGATTAAACTTTATTTCTCAACGATGAAGATATTAGCACAAAGGCCGACTCACATATCTGCCGTTGCTACAATACTGCTAATAACCAAGACATTCACTGTGAAATATTATGACAGAAGGCTATAGACAAATACAGCATCAATAATAATAAGGGGGGGGGGGGGAGGATATATATGCAGAATGAAAGAAGGAATACCGTTACAGCCCGCGCAATTCGATCTGCAAGTGTCACAACTACAGCCATGAGAGAAAGTCACCTCGGTGACAGTGATTGAATCGATCAGTGATAATTTATTATGCGCATTAAATATGCATGTTCACAGCGCGGGGGGGGGGGGGTGGGGGGGGGGGGGAGTGATACTTCACACACGAACACCGTAAGAGAGCAGACAAGGGCGAGCACAAAGAGAGAGAGAGAGAACTCAACAACTCTGTGTGTGTGTGGGTGTGAAAGGGGAGAGAGAGAGAGAGAGAGAGAGAGAGAGAGAGAGAGAGAGAGAGAGAGAGAGAGAAATCGAAACTGTGTGTGAGAGAGAGAGAGAGGGAGAGAGTCGAAACTGAGAGGAGAGAGGGAGAGAGAGAGAAGTACGAGCTCCACTGAAGGAAGTGTGTCATGAAAGTAGACGGGAAAGAATGAATAGGGTCTGTCTCCCTGTGCTCCTGGTCGGGGAATCCACTTGGAAGGGACGTACGGTATCTCTCCAAAGGTTCAACACAATAGCCTGCATTGCAACCGTTATTTTCTCTGCCGCACGAACTTCACCTTTGGGTCGTCATTCGCACGAAACGGTCAGTAAATAAACAGAACATTTGACAATTCAGTCAAATATAAAGCTAAGCGCATATTTAACAGTATTGAACAAGTGTTGTTGCTATAGCCGACAATAAAAACCGAGCTAGCTTCCTTCGAGAAAGAGTGATGGAGAGGGTGTTAGTAGTGATTCGATTTTTACTTTCTCTCAACCGCACGTGAGAGAGAGAATTACAACTCGAACACTTTAATACTCACGGATAGTAGCGTTAGCCTGATTAGGTCCTTTTGGAGAGAGAGAGAGAGAGAGAGAGAGAGAGAGAGAGAGAGAGAGAGAGTAATGTGTAACGTCCTGTCAACCATATCGGTTAGGCTATGTTTGGGCGAGAAAGAGAGAGACGGGGAAAATATACAGTGCCCATCTCTCTCTCTCTCTCTCTCTCTCTCTCTCTCTCTCTCTCTCTCTCTCTCTCTCTCTCTCTCAAGCCTTGTAAAATAAAGTTTTCGACTCTCTCTCTCTCTCTCTCTCTCTCCTCTCTCTCTCTCTTACTCATCTTCTCTCTCTCTCTTCATGAAACGTGATGGTGATGGGTGACTATTAATCTCTGTCCCCTCTTCTGTCTCTGTTACTCGGTCTCCCCCCCCCCCCCACACACACACACACAGTGACAAACTCACACTGTGCACATAGGGGTGGTGGTTGAGTGTATGTGTGTCAGTGTGTGTGTGTGTGTGTGTGTGTGTGTGTGAGGTGTGTGTGTGTGTGTGTGAGAGAGAGAGAGAGAGAGAGAGAGAGAGTCATTTGTGTAGGTCAAGTCGCAGTGCTCATGCGCAGTGTGGCTTCGGCTTTGTAGTGAAGGAAATCGTCAACCGCAGCCAGTGACTGCGTCTTACGCTTGAGGGCTTTTCATTTCTTTGTTCGTCTCTCTTCTTTCCTCAGTCGGACTGAACACCCCCCCCCCCCTCCCTCCCCTCCCGTGTGCCTGCCTCCCCCCCCCTCCCCCTCCCCCATCCAACCCCCTGACACGCACACACAATCCTCTTCCTCACTCTTGTCTTTCCTTGTCGTCAGTCACGTGCTGATCCGACGCACATAGATCTTACTGTTTGGGCTGGTTTCACAGTTTTGCAGACACCTTTCGCCAACCGAAGCTGTTGCGTTTTCGGACACACGTTTGTCGGTTGGAGCTGCCGACGTGCACCCTCGTGTGCAAAAACGTCTTGTTTTAATTGCGGCTGCGGCCAAGACGTAGGGAGTAGTTCACACCCCAAAATTCATACACTTAGATGTAATGCGTCGAGGTTACTTTTGTCCTCATGACATCTTCGAAGCCATCGCTGGAACTAAGCAATGCCGATGGTGTTTGCGTGCCCGTTCAGGCACACACACACACACACACACACACACACACACACACACACACACACACACACACACACGGGGAGAGAGAGAGAGAGGGGCGAAGGAGGAAAAAGACAGCGTTGTTGTTTAGAAGAAAGAAAGAACGAAACAAAACAACAAAAAAAAGGGCCCCCCCCCCCCCCACCGCCTGCTCCTTTTTCTGTTTCTCTAGCATACGTCGCCAGCATCCAGGAATCTGGCATCAGTGCGACGAGTCGGGGTGCTCAGCGGTGGTAGTGGTGGTTATGATGGTGGTGGTGGTGATGGTGGTGGTCTACCGGCGCGAGGTCGAGGCCAGGGCCGACTAAAGCACTCAGTACTGTCTGAGTGGACTGGGTTGTTGTCTAAGTGGTTCTAGGCTGTGATTGTGGCTGTGATGGAGAGGGGTGGAGGCTAGGAATATGAGTAATGACTGAACTTAATCGATCTCAGAAACGAAGATTTATTACGTTTTATTTAATAGTAATAATAATGTACATTCATCGTGCGCTCATCAACGCCCTGAGCGCTCACATGATACATATTAACCTAAATTGATATTCTAACACATGTAGAGCTAGTCCTACCAAAAAAATTACATAAAGTATTATTACATTTTTTTTTTTAATCCACTGCAAACACACACTAAAACCACACCCACACACACACAACACCACACACACTGACAGTCAAAAAATGGGTACGATATTAGTTAGGATGGAAATACTGTGAGAAGAGGAAGGTTTTCAGTTTGGCTTTAAAAGATGACAGGGTTGAGCAGTATCTTTTACCTTTGCTGTGTTGAATTGTCTAATTGTCCTTTTTGTGTGGAATTTGACTGACCCAAGTGCAAATTTTCATTTTATGCATTGATTATGAATAATGATTTGGTTTGGCTTGTAGTTTTTGGAAAGAAAGAGTGCCAGTATTGTTTGATGCTGCAGTGCAGCAGCATGTAGCATCTGTCATTGGGATGTAGTTGGGATGTATTTTCTACAGGGTTACTGCACACAAAGTCTGTTGATCTGCTAAAACGATCTGACGTCCTTGTTTCTGGGCAGTCAGGAATGTATCTGCTGGCATTGCGGCACCAACCCCATGCTGTTGTACAGAAGGTGAGGCGCAGTTTTTCCCCCGGTTCGGAGCTGTGTGAAAGTCGAGGTGGTGTCCTTACATAACAGTCATGGTCTCTGTGGACGTAAAGCAACAGTGTCAGTGAACGGGAACTTGCTTGTGCCACTCATGGAGAGTCCGGAGACGATGCTGGTGGAGGAGATCCGTCACGAGGCCAGGTGTTTTGGACCTGTAGCCCCTGGCTATGAAGTGTGTGGTGTTTCACTGAATTTGCTTCACCTTGTCGATGTCTTTCTTGAGGTAGGGCCCCAGATTTTGGCTCTGTAGTCCAGGAGTGGACGGACGAGAGCCAAGCAGCATTCTGTTTGAAGGCTCTGGGGAAGCACCTGAGGTTCCAGTGAAGGAATCCCAGGGTGCAGTTTGCTTTCTTTGTGATGGTGTTGATGTGGTGGTCCAGTCAAGGTTGTCAGAGGTGGATTCCTAGGTAAGGGTCAGTGGATTCTTCCTGGAGGAAACGTTTCCAGCCCAGGGGAAATCAGTGAACCACCAAGTAAACAACACAGTTCAGATGTCCAGTTGGCATTATCAGTTGTCTAGAACGAGAAAGTGAAACTGGGTAACACACACACACACACACACACACACACACACACACACACACCCCCCCAAAAAAAAAATATTTTTTGGGGCATTCTTTTGAAAACTGGTCAAAATTGTGACATAGGGGTAAAAATTCAAAGTGTAAATTTTTTTAAAGCTATTATTTTGGGAAATGAAGTTGGCATTTTTGTTACTTAAATATAAAAAAAAATTGACAGGGGACCCCGGCGGTTTAATTGCTTTGTTAGCATGGTCAGTGTCTCCTTTCGAAACACAAAAAGGGATAATGGTGGCTAATGGCCAGTTTGATCTTGCTTTTTTATTTACTATTTCCTTAAATTTGGGAATTTACCTTAACTTTGACTTTAAAAATTTTTTCTTGCCTTTAACAATTTTGGGGTTTAAAATGTCTTGTTCGAAGACAACCCTGCATGAAATAGATACAAATTTTTTTTTAGTTTTTTTTTCCCCAAAGTAATTTGGAGGGGGGGGGGGGGGGGGACAAACGGCAAACCCTTTTATATAAATATAATGTCAGAGGAATAATTGTTTTTGCTTTCTAAAGTTATAACCAAAAGTACATAATTATAATCTGTTCACAGTTATGGACATCATCACAAATAAAAAGGGTATACTTGAACCATTGACCAAAAAAATTAATAAACAAGTATTTCATTACAAAAGCAAAGTTCTTTTCCCCTTTTCTTGAGGGAAACCGGGGATTGACCCCGCTTTAGATATCGGGGTGCCCAAAAGTGGCAGCAATCTAGTCCACATCACCCAAGCCTATTTTCTGTCTACGCCCTGTTAAAAACAAGAAAATCTTTTTACTGTGTCTTCCTTGTCTTGTGATGATGTACCATCAAAATAATTTGGATCCAAAAGTTTCAGTATTTTTGAAGACTAGGAAAGATTTTGGCTTTACCTTGAAACATCGCAAAATGATATTTCTGAAGATCTTGGCTGATGATGCATCACCATACAAATTTGACCCACAGAGATATTGTCCGGCAAAAATTCACTGAAGTTCAGAACCCCTGGACCTTGACCTTTAATACAGCAAACAACCTTTTTACAAGAATTCAGCTTATGAACAGCATTGTCAAACTAAGTTGGCACCCCCAAAAAACAGAGTTCAGAAAATATAATAAAAATATATTTATTTTAAACGAAATTCAGTTACTGTGACCTTGACCTTGAAGAAAAAACCCATTTTTTGCATATGACCCTGGGTTATAAAGTGCCCATCGGGT
>JABMCL010002670.1:0-16378 GCA_018857735.1 Alviniconcha marisindica | reverse complement strand
AGATATTTTCAAAAAAGTACTAAATCAAACTACAAAAAGTAAAAACAAAATATACAGTTTACACGAGCCAGAAGTTTATTGCATTGCAAAAGGAAAAGCTCATAAAAAATATGAGTATGGCTGTAAAGCATCTGTCGTACTCACACAAAAAACAGGAATTATTGTTGGTGCAATGACTTTTAAAACCAATGTTTATGATGGACATACTCTAGAAGATGTATTAAAACAAACAAAAAGATTAACAGGGAAATCCCCTATAAACGCTTGGGTTGACAGAGGTTACAAAGGCAAACAATTAGTAAGAGAAACAATCATCAACATGCCAAAACCACCTTTAAAAAGAGATACTGAATATCAAAAACGAAAGAAACGAAAGCATTTTAGAAAAAGAGCTGCCATAGAACCTATTATCGGACATTTAAAACAAGATTATAGAGCTGCTAAAAATTATTTAAAGGGACAAACAGGTGATTCTATTAATTTTATGATGGCTGCTACGGGTTTTAACTTCAGGAAATTAATGAGAAAGTTAAGAACTATTATTTTTTATCTAATTGTGAAACTTAAAATGGAAGCATTATATAAAATAAGATTCGATTCTATTATAAAGGTTGCATAAATCAAATCAAAATAATGCTTTTTGAGGGTTGACTATTTATCTTAAAGAAGGCGATTATTTACAACAATGGCTTGCTAAAATCGGGGATTTTGAGAATTACTCTTTAAATGATGCCGGTTTTAAAATTAATAGAGATCTTTTAATTGATGACGAACTTATCGTATCGCAAACCGATTTAATATCTAAAAAACCTTCTAATATTTTTTTTGAGTGCCTTGAAACATGCGAAAAACTAGAAGTAGATTATCAAAAATTTTTGCAAATAGCCGATCAACAAAAGATTTAGAAAAATTTTATCAAAATTTCTTTGAACACTATACCTTAACAAGAAAAAAAAAATTATAGGGCCCTTTTTAAACTTAAATGCCACCGATAGATATTTAGAATTGCTAAAGAAAACCAACGATTACTCAAAATAACCCCAAAAACACTTGGCCCTCTTTTTTAGGTATTACTCCCATACACCTTAGTAGAATCCGTAAAAATCTTGCAGATTCAAAATTAGGTGCTTTAAAGCAATCATTTCTACAAGAGGTTCTTTTTAGCCTCGTACTTTTATGACTAGTTTAAAGAGTAAAAAAACAGGTGCCCGCCCCAATCTATTCGGCAAAAAATTTTGATTTACAAAAATAAAATAGTTATTTTTGTAAGAGCCCCAAAGAGTTAACAATTTATAACGTAGTTTCATCAAGAACCTTTTCTGACTTATTTTGACCTATCTTATATTTATTAACGTTCTTTTGCAATATGGTATAAATACCCCTATAAACATGAGAAGAAAAAATTTTTTAAAATTCCCTCAAAAAATCATAAAAAGTTGCTACTTACGCTATATTATTTTAGGTATTTTTACTATAAAAGCCCAACTTAGATTAGTACCACCTAACGGTAGACGTAACCAATTTAGCCTACAATACTTTTTTTAAAAGAGTTGCTAGCGAAAGCACTCCAACAGGGCTACATTTAATGGAGATGGCTTAAATTGTATATTTTGGAAAAGGACAAGACGAGATAACTCAATCGCTAACAAGTAATTACGAATTACAACCGCTACCTATGAAAAGCATTAGACATATCTGCAGTTGCTACTAAAGGAGAAATATTACCTTTAACGGTACTGGAACCAAATGTATATTTTAGACAGCAATGATCCTGGTCAAACAATTTATGTGTTATTTAAGTACCGCTTATGATATTGGTACCGCAACTCGCCCTGGTGTTTCTGAAATTTAAGCGGTTTAAAGATAACAGATCTGATGGAGATGCTACCCCAAATTCTATTCCTAACGGTATGGTCTTTAATAATACTGGGAGTAAACTTTTTTAGCAGATCAAAGAACAAATAGGGTATATGAATATACACTCCTACCAATTATAACGTAGTACTGCCTCTGTATCTACTAGTCTTATATAAAAAAGCTTCTTTACCCGCCTCAGCTAAAGAAGGCAAATAAAAGGATTTTTCTTTAAATCGGCGGTACACAAATATTTATAATAGGTACACAAGTAACAAATGTAATATCTTATACACTCACACAGGTTACGATTTAACCACTGCAACTCATGATGGAACCAAAAGACCAAGACATTAGTACAGAAGAAACAAGCCCCCAAGATTTTTTTAATAATAATGGAACTAAAATGTATATTGTAGGGATTACAGAAAATGTTTCTCAATATACAATAACAAATCCCTTTTGACCAAACAACAAAACTTCACCACAGACACTAAACCCGGGACAAACTCCAGAAAAGACTCCCACCGGAAAACTTTAAAGATGATGGTTCTAAAATGTACACCGTAGGAAAAGGAAAAAAACGTTGTTACAGAATACACCTTGTCTACAAATTTTAACATTGCTACCGCTAAATACAGCGGGTTATGATTCAGTGCCCAAGACGGTACCCCCCAGAATCCACCCGGGTTTTAAAACACCGACGGTACCAAATGTTTATGTTAGGCGATGCACTGAGAAAATATACCGGTATAATTTAACTGTAGGTTTGACATTACAACCATTACAGCAAACGACCAACCTCTGCGGTATAAACCCGCTTTTTGGAGGCACAACAGAAATCGATTTTAACGGATTCTCTTTTAATAGCGATGGTACCAAACTTTATGTTATAGGAAAAAACGAATGATTATGTGTATGAATAACCTTAACGGCTTTTGATTTATAACCTTACCATCATCAGAAACAGCAGTTACTAAAATATAGTGCGAAGAAAGCGCTCCTAAAGAATTACGTTAATTATGATGGATCTAAAATGTACATTACAGGATCTAGTAGCGACAAATTTAATGAATACGATTAAACAACTCCTTTGATTTACACCGCTACCTTTACACAATTTTTAGTATCTTAACAGAAGATACCGTAGCCGAAGACATGGTTTTAGTAATGATGGTACTCAGTTTTATTTATTGGTAGTAATACTGATAATACCTACGCCTAAACATGGCAGATTTAGGAGATTTGTATGAAATATTAATCCAAACGGAAAAATAGATAATAGCAACCCCCCATCGTTATCCGTTTAACAGGCGACACTTTAAAACGCCTTAGTAGTTGGTACAGACGTTCCCTTTGGGTAATGTTCCTGCAGGTTTAACAGCTACCTTAACCTTATCTGCCGGAAATACCGTACCAACCTTTCTTTTGGGGCAAGCAAAGCAACAGCACATCAACCGCAAATAATGTAAGTAATATTACCTTTAATTTTTCCATACTGCTTTATCACAATACAGCCGCCGCAGTGCCCCAAAGCAAAACCCGTTACAATAGCAATGTAGGTATTATCTTTTACAAAAACTTTTACAGCGTTTGTACAGAGGCCTCATTCTTTGATACCAATAATTTAGAATTTACGCAATCTTTTGCCCTACCGACAGAACAGATAGAAGATATTAAATGAATCCTGACGGTAAAATGTATATTTTAAACAGAAACAGCGATGATATTAAAGAGTCGATTTTAAATACGCCTTACGATGTAAATACTGCGTAAAGTGCTAATACGCTAAAAGTAAAAGCACAAGACGCTTCTCCTTACGGGTTTACCTTAGCTTTACGGTAGCAAACTCTTTTTTATAGGAAGTAACACATACCGTATATGAATATCAACTAACAACTCCTTTTGATATTAGACAGCAACATACAATGGTAATCTTTTGTAAACTACCCTGTTCCCCCTGCAGAAACAACACCTAGAACCCTTGCTTTTTGTAAAAAAGGAAAAAGTTTGTTTGTACTAGGTACTACCACCGAATGTTTACGAATATATTTTTAAAAACAGGCTTTGATGTATTACCTACAGTGCAGCCGGAAACTCTTTTTTGGGAGCTGCTCAAAAAACACCCCCCAAAGAATCGCCTTAATTATAAAGGAGACAAAATGTATGTTATTGGAACTAGTAGCGATTTATAAACGAGTATGCTTAACAGCCCAACTACAACATTAGTGCGCCAACCTTTCTAAACAATTACCACAAAACCAGAAGATGGTTCTCCACAGGTTCGCATTCATCAAAAACGGAACCAAAGTATTTGTACCGGTAATGCTAATGATAAAGTTTTTGAATACAAAATTATTGCAGATTTTACAGAGGATACCAACTCTAACGACGAACGATAAAATCTTCGGATCAAATGATTATAAGGCTTGAGGGAGATCTTTGCTAACCCTCATGCAGATGAAACCTTAACAATCGGAACCCATGTAACCATTTACTGGTATTCCCGGCCAGGGTTAACAGGTGCCATTACCTTAGCTCCGGTTTGGGGGTCTTTCACCAAAGCCACTTTAAAGTTTACAGGAAATGCCATAAACCACGCAGATGCAAATGATGTAGCTAGCTTAGATTTTACCCTGGGCAAATACGCTTTTACAGGAGCAATGCTACTAAATTAAACGCCAAACAGTTACAGCACCAACATTTGGTGTTTAATTTTGATTTTGCCTTAGAGAAATTTGGTACTATAATTGGGGATGGTTAGGTGGTGCTGGAGGTGGAGGAAGACCTAATATACGGATACTACCAAGGAATTTATATAAAAAATAATGTTACCCAAAGCTCAAGTTTTGGTGCGAATGTTTTTGAAATTGCCCCAGGTAAATATTTTCAAATAGATAACGATAGGAGTGTTAAAGTAGGTACCATGCTAAATTAGAGGGAGATTTACGTTTGGTAGGGAAAACGCAGTTATTGCAAGCTACCAACAATGCAATGCAGGTGCAATGTTGTAGGTACAGGAAATTATACATCGATCAAACAGTACACTTAGCAGTGTATATCAATCTGCTTATTGGACCTCGCCCGTTGTAAAAACAGGCAGCAGTACTTTTGCATTAACGACGTATTAAAAAACGGTACCGTACCTACTAATGTAGACCCTACCGTTGCTAATCAAGCGTTAAACCTTAATTTGCATGCTTTTGATGGAGATTTGCCACCCCTCGCCATTAACCCTAAGCAAAAGTTGGGTTTGCACATTTAAAAAATGCGACCGATTGGACAAGGAAATAAACCCTACTACAGAAGTATTAACCCCGCCGAAGATGGAAATTTAAAACCCATGGTGCTAACTTTACCTTTGTAGGTACTCCCCAACCTGGCGAATACTCACTTACCATTGGCGACACCAATTTATTTAATCGGTAACCCTTATCCTTCTGCTTTAGATGCTAAAGATTTTATCAAATTTATATGGCAGTACGGTACTTATACTGATTTAAAAGGAAATGCACAAAATTTTCCCGGTAATAATTCTATTGATCCACACTTTATTTTTTACGAAGCAGTAATGATACTTCTCCACTTAGAGGTACTTATACAGGTGGCTACGGAACCTATACGCTTTCTGGAGCAACTGCTTTTGCGGCAAAAAAACACCGTACAATACATTCCTGTAGGGCAAGCCTTTTTTTTTAGAGATGTATATGTGGTGGCGGGGACCGTTGAATCGCCGGGAAATATTAAGTTTAGTAATGAACCCAAAAAATTATAAAGAATTGACCAGTAAGTCTATTTTAATTGCTAAAATAGTGCTACAAAAAAACAACAGACAAGAAAATTACGACACACCAAACGTTTGCGTTTAGGCTTTGAGTTTCCATTGATGGAGCAACCGACCACAGACAAGTAATGGTTGCTTTTATAGAAGGCTTAACTACAAATCAAGAAAATGGATACGACGGACAAATGTTTGATAGAAAACCCATGATATTGCTTTAAAAAAAAGAAAACTTTCCCGTATGATTTATTATACGGTTTTCAAGATTTTGAGGTTTACAATAGAAATTCCTCTTACGGTATATTTAGATCAAGAGCACAGTGTTACTTTTAAATAGACAGTCTAAAACCTAACCTCTAATGTTTTTAAAAGATTTGGTAACCAATACCTATCATCCGTTAGCAAACGGCTAATCAAGATAGTACTTTAAGTTCCCAAAAGTTACACTAACCTTACCCGCAGGAACATATATGATCGGTTTGTTGGTTACTTTTGTTAATAGTACTTGGCATTTGAAGCTACTTTTTAAACGGTATTACCAAATGTAATAGAAAAGCTACTCGAGAGTGGTTATTACCACACAAGAAAACACCGCTATTTCTAAAGTAGGTATTTTAATCTTTTGGGGCCCAGAAATAGTTTCTTGGAAAATTAACCAGCAACAAATGAGCTGCGTTTACGCCTAAAAAATTGTAAAAAATGTATATTTTAAAAATAATACCGTTAAAGCTCGTTCTAAAAAATATTTTTGGAGTAAAAAACTACAACTAATGCAAAGGCACAAATAAGAACTTTGGTGCTTTAGGTTGGTTGTTTCGTAAATAAATCTAAAAAGGTAATTGTATGTTTATACTCATATTCTTTTTCGAAACTTAAAAAACGTTCGTTTGAAATTTTAAACCTACCGATTCTTTTTATGTATTTGGTGCTTTAATTTTTGAGCATATGCGCGTCCTATTCCGTTCCCAACACAAATTTGCACATAATTTTCATCTTTTTACTAACTCGAATTGTTAATTTTTCAATCCTTCTTGGGGGATAACCCATGCCAATAGCATTTTCTACAAAGGGGTAAAATTAAAGGCGGAATTTGTATAGAGATATCGCTACATTTTCTTACAGAAAAATCTATTGAATTTCTTTATTAAAACGTATTTTCGATATGGCATACAACATTAGCGTATCTAATCTTCTTCTAAAGAACTACTTTTTCTCTAGAAGCAAAGAGTATTTTTCGAAACAGTTTAGAAAAATTTTTTTAAAATAATAAAAGGATTTTCTTTTTCGTTTTTTAAAGATATACAGTTTGATAGAATTTAACGAATTAAAAAAAGTGAGGATTCATTTGACTCTGTAAAGATTTAACAGTATTCTGCCATTCTTTTTTGAAAGGGATTGCTATTTTTTACGTTTATCTTTTTCTACCGCTTTATTTAACTGAATAATTTCTGCTGCTTTTTTTGCTACTTTTTTTGTAACTCTTTGGTAAGATCATTTTTTAATTTTTCGTTTTGTTTTAATTGTTTAATCAATTTTTTTTTTCGAGGTATTACGCTCTTTAGTACTGTTTTTTGTTTGATCCCTAATCCTAAAGAAAAAAGTACATTTTCTAACAATACCCATGTAAAAACTTCCAAATAAAATTTAAACTCCCATCGATAACCAATGGCTAACCTAAAAAAGAAAAATAGTGTACGAAATACTTTCCCATAAAAATGTATTTTTTACTTTAGATTTTATTTTAACAGTTGATGAAATATCAATAAAGACACTAAAAAGAACAAAGGTAATTGTCATATACAAACATTTTTTGTACTAAATCTGTTCCGTAAAAAATATCGCTAAAAAAAAAGAAAAACTAAAAATATTAGCGAGCTAAAACACTGTATTTTATAAATTTTTGGAATGCGTTTCTTTTGAGTTATAAAAGCCCCAAAATTTAGTAACAATATATAAAATGCGCACTGTAATCCCTTCTAACGAAAAATGAATCGGGTTTATATGGGTAATAATCTATGATATACATCTCTACTATAATATTAATTTTACAAAATTTGATCTACAAATTAAAACAGTATATACAAAAAGTACCAAAATAAGTTTTATCTTTATGGTACACATAAAAAATAATATTTTGTAAAAGGATGATAAAAAGGGAAACCTAAAACCAAAAAAGCAAAAATCCATAAAGGTGATTTCTTAAATTTGTTTTTTTTAAATTTCTTCCATCAATATCTAAATAAGATTAGTCTCAAATATAACCATAAAAAACAGCAACTAAAAATAACCATTAACGCAAGGTTAGTTATGTACTTCTGTACCTGCAGGTGCATTATTTTTTAAATAAATTTTTAAAACAATACATGTTTATAGGTATATGACCTTTGAACGGTAACCTTCATTAGTTATTTTAAACCTACCATTTCTTTTATGTATTTTTTGACTTTAATTTGTTTGGCTCTTTCTCTACCAACCCGTTATCAGTTTGGGTAATTTAATAAATTTTCATTTAATTGTACTACTCGAATCGATAATTTTTCTTTCTTTTTAGGCGAAGCCGTCCCAAAATAGCTTTTTCTATAAACGGTTGTAATTAAAGGGCGGTATTTTTTGTTGATAAAAATAGATTCTTGCACCCCAAATCGATACAATTTTTCTTTATTAAACCGAATATTTCGATACTAATATACAACTCTAAAGACAAATCTTCTTCAAAAGAAACTAACCGCTCTCTTGATGCCGAAAAAATTCGCCTAATAAGTTTAGAGAATTTATTCAAATATACACTGCATTATTTTTATCATTTTAATAATATATAGCTTGATAGAGTTTAAAGAATTAAACAAAAAATGCGGGTTCATTTGACTCTGCAAAACGATACTTTTAATTCGGCCATTTCTTTTAAAAATTAAATAGCCAATTGTTTATTTTTCTTTTCTGATTTTGTTAAGTAAAATAATTTCTGAGTTTGTTTCTCTACCCTTCTTGAAATTTTTTGCCAACTGGTTTTTTAAAGTTTGGTTTCTTTTAGCGTACAATAACTCTTTTGGAGATTCGTTCGCTCTTTAAAAAAACCCTTTTTGTTTTAACTACCAATCCTATGAGAAAAAAATGTTTTCTAAAAAAAACCTGTATAAAAGAAGTTCCATGAAATATTTGGGATCCGTTAAAAAACACCATCGTTCCTAATGCTAGGATAGAGAAAATAGAAAAAGCCAAAATACCAAAAATAAAATAGTATATAACAGTTTTCATTTGAAAAAGATACTTGTAAATTAATACTAAGTATAACAAGCAAGGGCACTTGTATATACAAAACCCCATTTTACAAGCGATGTTGATATACAATATCTATTAAATAAAAAATTGTTAATAGCGATACCGATACAAAAACGTTTTTCGAACTCTTTTGGCAACTTTCTTTTAATAAATAAACGCACCACATTCTATCAAAAAAATTTAAAATACACATGTTATACAACCATCTAAAGCTGTAGCAACGGAATAAGATAGCCTCTTTTTTTTTTTTAAAAACACATACCTGGTATATACTTATAATGTATTAATGCTGGTCGGCAATTACAATAAAAGCATTAAAGAATACCATAAATACGAAATATCTTTAAAATACTTGAAAAAAAAAATTTGAATAATATGACAAAGAGAAAGCCTAAAACAAAATACGAAAAATCCCTAAAGGATTATGTAACAGAATTTCTAAAAATTTTCATCCATGTTCTTTTAAAATTTCTTCTTGTAAATACGTTCGGTTTACCTTAGAAACAGGAATTTTTAATTTACCCTCTAATATCAATAATATCCTCATTTCTTATACTCTTTAATATAATCTATATTTACAAAATACTTTGATTACACCTAAAAATTTTATCTAATGTAACAGAAGCTCAATATCTTTATTTTTTTGAAAATAAATATTCGTTCCATCTTTTAAAATATACCGAGTATAATTACCATCAGATTACAATAAACACCTGATCAAACCAAACAAAAAACCCGGTTTTTTCCTTTAAAGGTAACGGAACTTTTTTTGTATCTTTTCGGGTTAAGTTGCGCTAAAAACTTTTCCATTTCCAATCCTAAAATACTCTTTTCTTATGTTTTAAATATTTTATTACTTACTTTAATTTAAAACGTCGGTATTATAGGGTTTTTAACAAATAACTATAGCATTTTCTTTAAAGTTTTTAAAGCATAACTATCATACGCGGTAGTTACTACCAAATCAAAATCTCGATAGGTTAAATTTGACAATAATTGAAAACCATCCATCTTTGGCATTTCTATATCTAAAAAAACACAATCAGGTTTAAATAATTTAAATGGCAGACACCGCCTCTCCGGATGGTAAGGTATCTATAAGGGTTTTATGTTTTAAAAAAACGTCCTATTTCCCAAGTTAAACTTCTTAGCACTTGCTCGTCATCACAATAATTGCTTTAATCATTTATCTATTTTTTATAAAGATAGTTTTCAAAAGCTACTCTTTTTTATAAAAATACACCAAGGCTATCATTAGTTTATAATTGGAAACCCAAATAGTGTATAATGGTAAAAGGCAGTTTTATTTTTAAATCGATTTCTTGTATTTTTTCGGCTTTCTGCTGTATCAGAAAAATTACTTGTTTACAAGGTTTTACTCTACAGCGTTTGTCAGTTCGAGCGCAGTCGAGAACTTTAAAAATAATTTGCCTTATAAAAGGTCTCGACTGCGCTCGACCAGACAGAATTACTGATCAATAGAAAATTATGATTATGAAAACTATCTACTTACCCTCAAAAATTTTATTTTGAAGTTGATAATTTCCTTGTGTTTCCATATTTTTCAAAGAAAACCCTAGTAAAAACAACTAAAAAATAAATACGTTGAAACAAAAAACTTTCTCTTTCGTTATCTTTTAGCGTAACAAGTATTGGGGCTATTATTTTTTATTTTTTATCATAAAATACCTCCCTTTCGAAAACACTTTTACCCTGAGGTGTTTTGTCCCTTTTTTATTCAATATCAAATTACTGGCAAGGCTTAATGTTCTCAACGCCATACTATTCCAACCTTTTGGTAGCTTTGGCCTTATTGTAAATGCTCTAAATCCGGTGGTCTTAAACCAAAAAGCCCTTCCGTAATTACTCGGCAATACAACGTACTTTTAGCAGATAATGACGTTGATTCCCTTCGGGATACGCTTCTACAGGATACGGAACATGGGTTTTTCGAGAAGTCTTCGTTTGAGTATTAATAATAATCTAAGGCTTTTTCTGTTTCTCCTGCAGCAAAAACACCCTTAGTGCATATAAAGTGGCTCTATCCCAAAAAGTGGTACTTCCCTTTTTCGGATGCCAACCCATCTGCCGTCCATAATTTTCTGAAAAAAAACGCATCGGTAGTTCCTTGTTTCTTTCAAAATTCCAACAGTTAAAGGTTGGCGATCATGCACGCAATTTTTTATTTCTTTAAAGTACCGGTAGGTTTTAAACCCTGAAACAGTAGCTCCAAAATAAGATTCAATATCGCGCTTTAGTTTTTTGCTTGATTTGATAAGTTATCACAATGGGGAAAATCAATATTTATTCTTTTCCTAACAGTACTGCAGAAATCAATGCATCGTAAAAACAAGATGACGTATTTAAATTGGCATTACCCGAAGGAAAACGCCCTTCTAACTCATAGAATCTGAAATAACAACTCCTTTGTTGTTTAATTTTCTTCTATATATTCTAAAACACCACTCGAATAAGTGGCATAAGTTTTTGGCAGTTTTAAAATCTCCTACGCCAACCCCAAATCTAGAAGCTCCAACGCAATATCGCCATATCCCACGATCTCCGGCACCTTTCCCAAAATATAAATTCCCTTCAGAAACAATAGAACGGGGTATGGGCTTATATTCATATTATAAATCGAGAAAAATGTCTAAAAGAATTAATGCCGTTTCATTACCTTCTAAATTTCCAAAAAACGGAAAGAAAGGATTGGCATATTCGGCTGATCATTGCCAAAATAGCGCATAAATCGTCCGCCTCCTGGACCGTGCATCAAAACCCCCTTTAGTTTCGTAAATACTTTCTACGGCTCTAATTTTTTGCAAAAGAAAAAGCCGTATTCAACACTAAATCAGGCGTTTCTAAACTAGGTCAGAGAAGGTTTCTTATTAATTTTTCTCTTTTCTTAATTTTCTCGTAATCTGTGAAATTACGAGTCTTTTCATTTACTTTACTACCGGTAAAAATAAGAAAAAAAATCATACTGTATTGGTTAAAACAATCACCTGTTTAGAAGATGTTATTTTTTTTTATATGCACCTTCTACAAACCCTTTTTCAGGGTCGGTTATATAGAGTGGGTTTTTTCATTGGTTTGTTATTTTAAACGTTTGTTTTTATGTATTAAAAAAAGGTCTTTTGTCTACTAAACTCTTTATTTACAGACGGAAATAGTTGATGTTTTATTACATATTCTGTAAATTTAGAGACAAACTAGCACACCCCTTAAAACGGAAATAAGTAGATTCTTCTACAATTCTTTCCGGCAAACTTTACTTTTCAAAGAATTATAATCTACAAACATACGACAAAATACCATGTGTATTATTAGGAATGGTTCGTAACATCGGAAAAACCAAATGTGGCCTAATTGTAATTGCCCTTGTTTTTCCCCATATTTATATGGCAGAGATGTACAATCCGCTCATTCTATATGATCCATATGGGTATCGTTGGGTTCCTTCCATTGTTACCACTATCTGATGTTATTCCAACGAGTTACCGTGTTTTGCGCTGTAGAAAACACAAGGCAAAGAGCAATAACAACAGTAGTAAATAACTAGTTTTTTTCATTTTTATTTTATTCATCTCTAATCGTTGTTAGTAAAAACCGGGATAATACGGTAATACCCATCTAAAAATCTTTTTCCCTAGTGAAGATTTAGGACTATTTCCAGAACTACAGCTTATTTCAATAATTTTTCCTTTATGTTTACTCGCTTCAATATGATTAATTTTTTTCTTAGCCCTGTATCAGGTTCGCCAAAACAATGGTGTATTTCCCTTTTTAATACTTTGGGCACATACCTTGTTCCGTTAATTCGAAGGGTATATACAATTTTTTGTTTTCATCAAGTACCCTGAATAACCGGATTTTTCTTTCCTTTACCTTAATTTCTGGTAAAACAAGCTTGGGATTTTTTAGAAAATTTTCATTTGATTGATACAATAGGCCCTCCATCATATGCTTATCTGTGGTAACCTCTGCTTGACGCGGCCAAAATTCAATGGTAATATCTCTTGTATTTCTATTAAACTTTTTCCAATCCGTATCCTGTTGCACGGTCGTATAATTTTTATGGTTTTATTCCGGTAAACACCGGATTTGACACAGCATGAACCGTCATTTTATTCCAAATCCATCTAAAAATCACCCCTGTATTTGGAGCTCCTTTCTTTTATTCTTTCCTCCTTTGATGGATACCAACGCCGTGGCAAACATTAGAAATTGAAGGGACACAAAAAACATATCCGCCCTCAATTAAAATCAGTCACTCCATACTGAATAACGCTTCCTAAATGCTGATCGCCAGCGATATGAAATGCAAATGATTTACGAATTTTTTTTTTAAGGCGTTTTTTTACTGTTGTGGCCACCCTTTTAAATCGAAATCAAACGAAATCATGGGGGGATATCTCCTTTTGAAAATTTTTAAATTTTTGGGGTACAACATTATCGAATGACTATGGGATACGAAAGTGGCAACTTTAGCAAAAAGGTTTTTCGAAAAAACTACTTTATCCATGTATCGCACTCCATCGGCCCCCAAATTTTTAAAAAAAAATCTAATTTCGTTTCCATAACAGCCCCTTTTTTACGTGGGGCTTTTTTTGCGCATAATTGAGGGTTTTTGCACCCACCCCTTGTTTTTTTGGCTTCGGGAAACGGGGGTTTTGAGCCGATTTAAAAACTTCTGTCTTCAAAAAATTGAAAAACTAACCCTAAAATTCATTTGGGTTTTAAATACCGCCAAACCCTTGTGACGGGATTTGGATCGTGGGATCGGAAATGAGACTTTTGTGTTTGTACCATTTTACCCTTCTGGAGCCATTTTAAGCCCCAAAATCTTTTTCAGCGGCATATTTTTCCTTTCGGGATGGGAAATTTCCCCGGGCCCCCAAATTTTTCCCCAAAAACATAGGATATCTGTTAACAAACGGAAGGCGATCTTTTAATAAATTGCCATAAGCCCATCCAAAGATATTTTCGAAAATAATTTAACGTTGATTTTTTTAAATTTTTTCTTTTAAACAAGGGTCCAAATCGCCTATCCTTCGTAATTGATCTCCTAAAAAAAAAATATATCGGTTTTCGATTTACTTTTTTAAAAATATCAGTTTTCAAAAACCTAAATCTTTTTTTTCCCTGTAAAAGGGCCTCAATTTTTTTTTGTCTACGGTTTTTTTTACGGAATTTCCCGTGAAATAATAGTCTTTTAAAGTTTTTCCCCCGCATCAAAATTTAAACCAATGGGTAGGAAAATGCTTTTTTTGTATTCCAATTTTTTTCTTTGGGCTTTTTCAATTTGTCTTTTTTTCGTGAAAGGGTAGCCCTTTCCTTTTTTTTTAATTTGAAATCTACAGTTGACCATTTTTTTCCATCGGGGGCTTTTGGGCCGTATTTTTAATTTTTTTTGCTAGTGGTTGTGTAAAAAAAAGGGGGCCCAAAAACCTCCTTTTTTCTCGATTTTTTTTACACCCCCAACTTGCCAATTAGAAAATTTTAAACCTTTACATTTTCCTCCCGTCTTTTTTCTTTTAATTTTCCCCAAATCGGGAAAACGATAAAATATTTTTACGGAAAATTTTTAAAATTTCCGCTAGACACTTTAATCAATCCCCTTCATAAATTGTGGTATTTCGGTACGTGAAAAGAGGTTGAAGTCTTTTTTTTTGCATTTAAAAAAGGTAAAAATTTCCTTTTTTGTGGTTTGTTTTTGTATAATATTTATATTATCTATAAACCCTTTAGTATTTTTTTTTTAAAATTCGATTTTTCCCAAAAATTAACTCTCCGTTTGTCGAATTTCCCAAACGGAAAAAACCTCGTCCTCAAAACGGCATATCTCTATAATCGTAAATTCTCCTTTACCCCTTTTCAAAAAACAAACCTTTGGAGAGTTCTTTCTCTTTCGTGTTCTTTTCTGCTTGAACCGGGGATTTAAAAAATCCCCTTTTTTCTAATCCTATTTCTTTTTTTTTTTAAAAGATATATATTTTTATCCGCCATTTCTACCCCGGTTTAGTCCCCTTTGGTGAATTGCCAATTTTCAAAGGGGTTTTGCCCCAAAAACCTTTTCCTACCCAAACCCCGGGAAAATTATTTTTTGGAAGGCCCACTTTAAAAAATTTTGGGAGATTTTTTTTTAAAATCGCAAGAATTATCCAAACTGGGAAAATAGCGACCTTTTTAAAGGGTGTGTGTAAATTTTTTTAAAAAATACTTTTTTACTGTAAATTTTTTTTGCCGGAAAAACCCCCTTTCCCATTAACCATTTTAAAATTTTTAAAATTACTTTTTGAATTGAGGGTTTTTAAACGGGTTTTTTTATAACAATGGCTTTTTTTATGGCTTTTAAACCCATCTTTAAAAAAGGGAAATTTGATATTTTTTTCCCCCTCAAAAAAAGGTAACTTAAGGAAAATTCCTGTTTTTTAATCAGCAGAAAATTCCGCCAAGATACCTTTCCCCTTTCCCTTTTTCGTTTTGAAACCTCAAAATGAACTCCGTTTTTTCCTTTCTAATACATGGTTTCACCCCAATTAGAAAGGTACCCCGGCCCAAAAATTTCGGAAACATTGTGCTCTTTGTAGTAATACAAGATTATCGTAAACTTTGAAAACCGCTTTAAAAAACCCCCACAAAATAACCATTTGATGCGCGCGCGTACCAATGTTTTTTGGGGAAAAACCCAAATCGGAATCCCAATTTTTGGGTTTTGAACCGAATACATCGATCCCGGGTAAAAACCCCACGGTCTACTAATTTCTTGGAAAGGGTTTTTAGGGTATTTTTTTAAAAAAGGTGGTCGGGTTCCCGGGTTCTTTTTATTTTGCTCCATTCCTATCAACCCTTCATAAGAAAAAATATTCATAGGCCCCGGCAAACCTCTTGGGGTAATAGAACCATGAAAATCTACAAGAAATTTATTTTAAAAGGGCCCTTTTTTGGGCCATTCCCCTCGTAGAAATTAATCCCTTTTGGCTAAATCTACCAAAAAATCTTTTTTTTTAAATAAAAACCGGAAAACCCCCATTTCCCTTCCTTGAAAAAAAAAGGTAGGCGTATTTTCTACCGTTAACCACGATGCCCTTTAAAAAAATTCGTAGTTTTTTTTTTAGCAAACGAATTATTTTGTTTTATTCTGGTTTTTGGACCGAAATTTCCGGCCCCCACTTTTAGCCCAAAATTCATCAAACAATACATTTTCCCAAATTCTTTTATCGGAAAAATAAATAATATTTATATTTTTTTTGGGGTTAAAAAACCCGATTCAAAATAAAACACCTATAATTTTTGGGCACCCACCATTCCCACAGGTTTTCCGGGGCTTTCCAAAAAAATCTGAAAATTTGAGGGTCTAGAAAAGTAGATATCCCAAAAATCATTGGTAGCAAAAACCCCATCTTTTTTTAATGCAAACACACCCCAGGGAAAAGGGTTCGGTTACCCTTTTTTTAGATA
>JABMCL010002623.1:15000-28593 GCA_018857735.1 Alviniconcha marisindica | reverse complement strand
TCCTTCGTCTGTCTGTGTGTGTTGTCTCTTCTCTCCTCTCTACTATCGTCTGTCTCTGTGTCTGGTCTGTCTCTGTCACACACACACACACACACACACACACACACACACACACACACACACACACACACACACACACACACACACACACACACACACACACACCACACACAAACACACACACCCCACACACAAACACACACACCACACACACAATTTTCTTCAGGGGGGTAACGGGGGGGTAGCATCGGTAATCTGTATCCCTGTAACTCGTTTAACTGATTCATTTCTGAAATTCAGAACTAAAGAATCCCAAAGAAACCAATAGGAACTTCACAAAGATCTGTTAAATTCCTTCTACAGCGCGAAACAAGGAGCCCGCATCTTCCACTCAGTACTCAAACAAAAAGTAGAAGATGGTGTGCTGTGCATGAAAAAAAAAGAGCAGAAAAAAGCTAGAAAAAAGAAGAAGCTCATGCATGTTTCTTTTGCACCAGAAAACCGTTTCACCCGTTCTAGAGGCTGTGGGGTTTCAGTGAGCACCTCTAGCGCTGCGTTCGGTTTCAGTGTACGCGTTCCTGCAGAATGAATTTTGAACGTGTAGAGACTAGAACGTCAATAATTCTGTCCCAGTTTGCTTGGATATTTGTATTTTATTTTATTTTACATATATGCGTACTATAAAGCAATGCTATGCGTCTGTTTGTTTTCATTAAAGCAATGCTTAGCGTCTGTTTGTTTTCATATTGATTTCTAAGATGTGGCAGTATTTCAGTGTATTATCAAGGTATATCTCTTGTTTTTGCTTTTTCTTGTTATGTTTTTGTGTGTGTCCAAATATTTAATTAAAGAGAGAGGGGAGGACAGAGGGGAGGGATGAAGGAAGGAGAGAGAGAGAGAATCATCTTCCAGTTGAGACACATACTGCACCATGATGTGGTACAAAGTAACGCTAGAGTGATTCTCATTTTTCTGGTCCTGACTTCCTGTATGACGGCATAGTTGCGAACCACTCAAAGTCCAAAGTTTCACGCATGCAACACTGCAAGGGGTCATCCAAGTGAACACTTGTGACTGGCCTAACCAAACCTGTCTTCGGGAGCCATCTTTGGAGGACCCCTGGCACCAACATCTCATTATTGGTGTGTGTGTGTGTGTGTGTGTGTGTGTGTGTGTGTGTGTGTGTGTGTGTGTGTGTGTGTGTGTGTGTGTGTGTGTGTGTGTGTGTGTTTACACGGACAAGATTATGGATTAGCCGACACACACGACCTTCTGAGGGATGCAGTATAGCCCTCTCTCCCCATCCTCCACACGCACACACTCCCGAACATAAATCATCACATCGATCAGATCTGAACGAAACAGAACTCAGACGCCTTTATATACACACCTGCAGAAACTTGGTGGGGTCATAGGGGTGGCGGTGTCGCATCACACCCTTCTCCAGACTCTCCGGGGTACACGGGTTGTCGATGGGGTAGTCGATTTCGTTCTCTGAAAGAACACCGACGAGTCCACACTTAGAATCTCTACAATACAAGTCATGTTCCATTTCGAGAACGACAACACAGTTTGTCTGACTCTCTGTCCGAATTTGTTTAAACGTTACTACGTGGACATTATTTTGGTATATAATTTATGAAATATGCATACACGAAACAATGCATTAATCAGTCAGTCAATCAGTTATCAGCCATTCAAGTAAGCAATCATCACTCAATCAGCCAAGCAACCAATTAATCAAATAAAGACAAGTAATCTCATTTAATTAAATCATTCAACCATTCACTCACGCGTTTACTAAGTCACTCAGTCATTTAATCCCTCCGCTAATACAGTCTACCTGTGTAAATGATAGATGAGGCATAAAGAAAAGAGTGGAAAAGTAGGGTGACACGGAAGATGAAGGAAGAAGTGGAAGATGTAAGTGAAACGGAGGCTATAGGGTAACACGGCAGATGTAGGGTGACATGGAAGATGTAAGAAGAAGAGGAAGATGTAGGTGAAACGGAGGACATAGGTTAGCACGGCAGCTGTAGGGTGACATGGAAGATAAAAGAAAGAGCGGAAGACTTAGGATGACACGGAAGATGTATGATGACATGGAAGACATAGACTGACAAGGACGAAGTAGGGTGACACGGAAAATGTAGAGTGACACGAAAGACGTAGAGTACGTGACAAGGAAGATGTAGGGTGACACGGAAATTGTAGGGTGACAAAGAAGACGTAGAGTGACAAGGAAGATGTAGGGTGACACGGAAAATGTAGGGTGACACAAAAGACGTAGAGTGACAAGGAAGATGTAGGGTTACACGGAAAATGTAGGGTGACACAAAAGACGTAGAGTGACAAGGAAGATGTAGGGTGACACGGAAAATGTAGGGTGACACAAAAGACGTAGAGTGCCAAGGAAGATGTAGGGTGACACGGAAAATGTAGGGTGACACAAAAGACGTAGAGTGACAAGGAAGATGTAGGGTGACACGGAAAATGTAGGGTGACACAAAAGACGTAGAGTGAGATGGGAAATGAGGGACAGAGTGGAAGATGTTGGGTGATGCGGAAGGAAACCCCAAAACTAAGTGTTTTTTAAATAAAAAAATAAAAATCTGAAACAAAACTGACTGTTAGCGTTCTAAAACAAGATCCAAATACATAAACGGTTCAAAAGAACGCTTATTTATTATGACACAGACAGTCTGAAAACTGTCGGGGTAATCCCTTTTGTCAACCGACACTTACACAACACTTAAACGGTTAAGAACGATGAACAATTAGATGAGAAGTGAAATAACTTATCTGTTTTTTTGGTTGGGCTGTTCTTGTCCAGTGCCTGGAAGAATCAAGCAATCATTCTTACAAGCACTGGACAAGAACACAACATCTCATTTTTCATCGTTTTTAACTGTATAAATGTTAAGTGTCGTTTTGTAGCTTGACAAAGGGGATTACCCCGACAATTTGCACATTGTGTGTCTGTGTCGTAATAAATAAGCGTTCTTTTGAACCAAAACTAAGTAAATACGACTCACTGTCTTGGCACAGTCCCGCCCTGGTGACGTCATCGTTGGTGCAGTTTCGTTGTTCACCGTTCTCCTCGCAGATCAACGTGACGACTGCACAATCCAGCAACCACTTCATCAGTCCAATCGTCCTCTTATCAGTCAATCATTTTACCCCTCCACCTATCCATCCATCCGTCCATTCACAACCATTTCATTTCCTCTCTTTTCCTCCCTGCCTTCCTTAGTCAACCAATTGTCTGTATGGTCAGTCAGTCAGCCAGTCATTCTGGCTGTCAGTCTGTCAGTAAGTCAGTCAGTCAGTCAATCAGCCAGTGCGTCAGCTAGTCAATCAGTCATTCTGTCAGTCAATCAGCCAGTCTGTCAGCCAGTCAATCATTCAGTCAGTCAGCCAATCAGCCTGTCCGACCATCCGTCAGTCACTCAGTCAGTCAGTCAGTCACTCAATCAATATCCCTCTCCTTCCTCACTCCATAAACCAATTTGTTTATCCCCCCCCCCCCCCCCCCCCCCCCCCCCCAATAAAACAAAAACAAAACCCAGCAGTGTGGCCATGTCTCTATCCTCGCAACTACGAAGAAAAATATACTGTTTTAGAAATTATTCCCCCCCCCCCCCCCTCTTCTCCACCACGACCCCTTCCCCCCCGTTTTTTTTTTAAATAATTCAAACAGGCCCTCGCAAAAGATCCTTCAATTGGAGAGAGAGAGAGAGAGAGAGAAGAGAGAGAGAGAAGAAGAGGAAAAAAAGAGAGAGGCAGGCAAGCAAGCAGACAGACAGTCAGACGGACAACTAGCCAGCCAGATAGATAAATAGACAGGCAGGCAGGCAGACAGACAGACAGACAGGCAGGCAGACATACAGACAGACAGATAGGCAGACAGACGGACACTAAACCACTGACCTCTCTTAGGCGCCACCCCGATGGACCAGCTGTAGTCGGAGCAGTTTGCGAGGGAGGCAGCGGAGGGCGGCAGACGCGTGCCCACCACCGTGATGTAGACCGGCGTGCCCTCGGGCATAGTCTCCGTCAGGGTCAGCACTGCGGGGGACGAGGGCGTGGCTCGGTAGCGGTCATCAAAGACAGCGGGGCCGGGCTTGGGGTCAGTGGTGGACACGTAGATGTCCAGGATCCCGCAGTCCACCACAGCTTCCTGCCCACAGAAACAGGATCGCATTTAAAAGATGTTTGCAGAAGGCCAGGACTACATAAACGCCGACAGAAACAGGATCGCATTTTAAAGATGTTTCAAAGTTCAGGAGCTGTGTGAAAGTCGAGGTGGCCGTCCTGGGCTTTCCGTCATAATAAGCCTTACGGTTTCTGTGGACGTAAAGCAACATTGAACCGTGCTTGGACCGTGCTTCGGCAATGGTCACAGTGTGTCCCTAATATGTCAACCGACATCCGAGGACATGAAGCTCTACATCATCATAAAGATGGTTGCAGAAGGCTAGGACTACATATCTGCCGATAAAAACAGGATCGCATTTTAAGGATGTTTGCAGAAGGCCAGGCCTACATATCTGCCGATAGAAACAGGATAGCACCTAACCCTTTCACTGCCACATGCACTTGAAACCGACCAATAAAAGCGCGAAATTTGAAAACAGATTTGTTATAGGACAGGAAAATATACTGTTTCCTAGAGGTGTGTAATTATGCACTTTTCAGCCCGGAACTTTTAAGTGATGGAGCAGAAAGCCAGGACAACATATCTGCCGACAGAAACAGGATCGCATTTTAAGGATGTTTTCAGAAAGCCAGGACTATATATCTGCCGATAGAAACAGGGTCACACTACACATCAGGATGTTTGCAGTGGGGGTCAGGGCTAAACGCTTGCCGATAGAGAAAGGAGCACACTGCACTAAAGGCTAAGCCACACGATTTTTGCAACCTCCGATTTTGTTGTGCGATTAAATTTGCAGCGTCTGAAATATCCTCAGATTTTGGGACTGCAGGCCGAAAGCCCGTTGCAACTCAACACGCTGTAATCTACTGATGGAAAGCACGCAGCACAGACCGCAGACCAATCGGCGCAGAGGTGAATAGGTCGACTGAAAGAAGGTCGAACAAAATGGCGGATTCTTCAATTCGAATGTCCTCTGTTCTTTTGTTTGCCTTTGTTATGTAAATTCCAAACTAACAACGACGACATCGAGGAGATACAACTGAATTTCCTCGCTCTCGGAGTGTGAATCCGTCACCATACAGAACAGAATTTTATCTATTCGGGTGGGAGTAAGATCGAAACGACGGCTTTTTGAATGGACCTGACGTAAACAGGCGACAGTCAAGCGAGTGGCGAGCACCGTGGGGCTTCATCACGCGATGCGCAAGCCGCGAATCCAACGCATGGCCGACCGCAGGTTGTCACAATCAGGGATTGCAAAGCTTCGTGTGGCTTACACTTAAACCACACGGTGCTTTGCAAACTACGATTGTGTTGTGTCATTTTGTTGTGCTATTTTGCACTGTCTTGTCAACATTCTTCCAGACACTTCAGGCATTCAACACACCACGAGCGCAATAGGATAAGTACAATGTTTTCATTCATTAGCGTTTGACTGTTCTTTTGCTGCTTTGGGTAAAGGGGCCGAGCGAATCCCAAGCCCCACAGCGTACGTAGGACACCTAAGAGAGCCATCGCATGACTTACAATGGTCTTGTGTTTCTCTGGCACTCTCGTCTCTGCGGTCTTCTCGGAACCCTGCTCTTCCAGAGTGCCCGTGATCCGCTGGGATTCCGTGAACTTCAGGTTGGCTGGAAAACAATGGATGAGGCGTTTTTGTAAAATAAAAACAACAACGAAGAGCATGCGTACAGACGGATACATGGACTTGCCGCCCAGCTGACGGTATCTGTCAGGTAAATTAAAGAGAATAGAATAAAAGGAACACATGTCTAGGCAGACTGAAGAAAAGAAAAGAAAGAAAAGAAAAGGGGAAAAAAAAAGGGGGGGGAAGGGGGGGAAGGGGAAGGGGGGAAAAAGGGAGAGGAGAAAAGGGGAAGGGGAAAGAAGAAAAGGAAAAAAGGGAGAAAAGAAAAAAAGAAGAAAAAAAAAAAAAAAAAAAAGAAAAGAAAGAAGAAAAAAAAGGAAGGAGAGGAGGGAAGAAAAAGGGAAAGGAGGGGGGAGGGGAAAAGAAAAAAGAAGAAGAAGAAGAAAAAGAAAAGAAAAAAGAAGAAAAAGAAAAAGAAAAGAAGAAGAAGGGAAGGGGAGGGGAAAAGGGGGAGGGAAAGAAGAAAAAAAAAAAAAAAGGGAAGGAAAGGAGGAAAAAAAAAAGGAAAAATGCACAAAAAAAGAAAAAGAAGAAAAGAGAGAGAGAGAGAGAGAGAGAGAGAGAGAGAGAGAGAGAGAGAGAGAGAGAAGAGGAAGAAAAGAAAAGAAGACTGAACATTATCCAACGCTTCCAGACCTTCCAGCATCAATAATCGAAACAGGATAAGAATATATATAAGGAGGTGAGCTCATTTATCATCGTCTGTTGCTTGAAAAAGCGGTTTACCCCGAAAATTTGCGCACTGTTTATGATCTTTAAAAAAGGTTCTTTTGAACCTTTGTTTGTTGTTTGAAAACGACCCCCCTTTTGTTTTTTTTTAAGCCTGTCCTTGCCAGAAGAAGAAGAAAAAAAAAGGGAAAAAGATGAGCCCTGTACACCAGTAATTATCGTTATACTTTGCACACAGATTTGACTCCGACTCTGCTTAAGGTCGTCCAGACAAAAATATAATGCCTCAACAATTAAGCAGTTACTTGCTTCTTCTTCTTTTTTTTCCCCCCCCCCCCCCCCACAGGGGCACCAAACAGAAGAGAGAGAGAGAGAGAGAGAGAGAGAGAGAGAGAGAGAGAGAGAGAGAGGGGGAAAAGAGAAGAAAAAGAAAAAGGGGGTTTGTGTAAACGATCATTTTTTTTGTCTGACTCCCCCTCGCGGCACTTTTCTGAATCTCGGTGAGGATGGACTGGATATGATCAAAGGAGGTCAAGGTCAGCACGTGAGAGCAGATGGGTTCACTGGCCACCACCCTGAGCTCATCGAGTCTGTATTTTCCCACTCCAACGGCGAACACCGTTGTTCCTTTGTCCTGTCAAACATTTCCAGTTCGTCTTTATGCAGCTGGGAACGAACGTATTCTCCTCGGACCTAATACACTAGGAAATGATTGTCGAGCTGCAGCCATGCAAAACGGCTGCTCCACGGCTGCAGAATGAAAGAATATCCGAAAACCGACTTATTTACGGCACAGCCAAAAACAATTTGTGACTTTTTGTAGGGAAAGAGAGAGAGGAAGAGAGAGAGAGAGAGAAAAGAAAAAGAGAGAGAGAGAGAGAGAGAGAGGGAGGAAAAACAGAAGAAGAAGAAAAAAACAGAACAAAAAAGAGACAGTGGCAAAGAGAGAGAAAGAGGGAGGGACAGAGACAGACAGACAGACAGGGAAGGAAGGAAGGAGGGAAGGACGGGGGAAGAAGAGAGACACAGAGACAGAGAGAGACAGAGCCACAGAGAGACAGTTCGTCTTTATGCAGTTGGGAACGAACGTATTCTCTTCGGACTTAATACACTAGGAAATGATGGTCGAGCTGCAGCCATGCAAAACGGCTGCTGCACGGCTGCAGAATGAGTCTGAAGAATTTTGGAAAACCGACTTATTTAGGCACACCCAAAAACAATTTGTGACGGGTTTTTGTATGAGAGAAAAGAGAAGAGAGAGAGAGAGAGAGAGAGAAGAGGGGAGAGAGAGAGAGAAAAGAGAGAGGAGAGAGAGAGGAGACGGGGGGGAGAACAGAGACAGAGCAGTGCAAAAGACAACGGGACGACAGACACGACAAGACGAACAAAAACCAAGCCGGGGGAAGGGAAAGGGAAAAAAAGGGGGGGGGGGGGGGGGCAGAAAAAAGTTAAAAGAAGCCCCAGAAATAGCACGGACAGACTATATCAAAGTGAACTCGTCCGGATTGTTGGTACCGACAACAAACGCAAGCCACCGCCAGAAGTGTTAGACATGGCACACACATCGGCTACGGCACGGAATAATGCAGCATCGGTTCTGGACAAAACATGCTGTTACCTTCAGTGCCTTGGCAGCCTTTCCGTGTTGGAGAAGGGGTTAGATCGGCCATCCGTGACGAGAACAGCCACCTTTTTGGCATCCTGTCTCGCTCCACTGTTTGCATCATACAGCGTAGAGGCTGCTTGGTTTAGTCCTGATGCCGTGTCTGTTCCACGTTTACTGAAACCGTAGCACCACATCATTATATCAGGTTTTGCACTTTCTCACACTTCGGTCCACACATCTGGAACAATCTCCCCAAAGACACAGGCTATACTCTTCTTCCTTCAAAAGCAAACTCAGACATTTTTTAATTTTTGGGCCTTTGGGGCCCCTTCCCCCTATCGTTTGTGTGGGGGTGTGTGTGTGTGTGTGTGTGTGTGTGTGTGTGTGTGGGGTGTGTTTTGTGTGTGCGCGCGCGGGGGGCATCTTGGTTATTTCCCCGTTGGGTATTAATGTGTTAACTTTTGTTAAACTGGGAATAACATTCTCCATCTCGATGTACACTATGTGTGTTATTCTTGTTCATGCTTTGAGCCGCGGGGCTGGCGCTTTACAAATTTCCATTATTATTATCCACTTTTCGACTCATAGGCTTTGTAGACATTTGCTTGATAATTAAGTCATATTGGTGTATATTATAGTTACCATTGTCCTTGTTAAAAGTGATGCATGCATTGTCCTGATTTGTTTTCGTCAGTTACATTGCGTAAATAGTCTATGTTCCTAATGTTTATCTAAAAGGATTTTTTAAGGAGCTTAGTGTTCCTGCTAATACAATGTCGGATGGAGTTATTCCAACTGTTTATAACTTGTGAGTAAAAAAGAAGTGCTCATACTGATTAGTAAGAACTGTTTTTTGCATAGTTTGAAAGGATGCCCTCTTGTTCCACCAGATTTATTCAGCTTGAGCAAGGAACAAATAGGTTCAGGTCGTAAAAAACAACAACAAAAACCTCACATGTATAATGTTCAATAAAAGTTTCAATCATATTAACATCGTTTGCGTTGGAGTTGCCCTTCTCGTCCCTCTCTGTCGACGGAATTTTATATCCTGTAATTACTGGGGATCGGCATAGCTCTGTGGTTAGAGCGATGGGCCCGTGATCGAAAGGTCTCAGGTTCGATCACGGCCGGAGCGGCGGGAGAATTTTCTTTTTCACGGTACATTTTGTGTGCTGACTCTTATTTCGGTATTCGCTTTACCCCCGTATTACCGCAGTAGCATGAGGCAGGGCAGGTTACAGCTAAGTCACAGGCACCCCACGTATGTGGGTTCGAATAAAGTGACACAGTAAACTAGTGTCTGGTTTCATGGTGTTCACAGAATGCGCCGAGACGGCAGCAGTTTTACGTGGAACCAGCCACGCAACAAGTAAACAGCGTTGTAACCCCTTCGGTGGATATTCAACAGAGGCACATAGAAACACAGAGACAGACGCTGGACAGTTTTCCAAAACGTTTCGATGTATGAATTAGACTCAAGTCCCCTATGACACGTGTTTCCAGTGACTAGGTGGTCCTTTTAAAGAATACTAGGCTGTTCTAGCGTAAAACCATCACATTTCACAGCTGCTTACGTTTTGTCGTCGTCAGAAAGTGGCTTCGGACTTGGTCCTTGGTGGTGTAGTCATGAAGTCAAAGTGGACCTAACGGAACTGCTGTACACGATGTCAGCAACACGAGTAGCGTCAGGTGACACTTCATGACGTCAACAACTCACCAGCAAACTTCAGCATCAGGCAAAGTCAGTGTAACTGACGCTACCAGAGCTGTCCAGGATGAAGACAATGTCCAACTTGTCCTTGCATTCTGAAAGAGAACAAGTCGCAGTTAAGTCCGTGGACTTGTCCGTTGTCCACTGAAAGAGATCAAGTCACAGTTCAGTCCGTGGACTTGTCCGTTCTGCACTGAAAGAGATCAAGTCACAATTCAGTCCGTGGACTTGTTCGTGTTGCACTGAAAGAGATCAAGTCACAGTTCAGTCCATGGACTTGTCCGTTTGACTAAAGGTCAACCATTCGCCTGGCTTGTCCGGTCCCCTGAAAGGATCGTCCAATTAAAAAAGGGGGGGGTTGGGGGGCGGGAGGAAGAAGGGGGAAAGGTAAGGGGGAAGGGGGGAAAGGGGTGGAGGAGAAAAAGGGGGGGGAAGGGGAAGGGAAAAAAACTGGGAAAGATTGCCGGAGGATTAGGATGCTGGGGCACGCAGGAAAAAATTGGCGTTTTCCCGTTTGGGGGCTGGGGAAAATCTGTCTGTCCAAAACCTTTTTTTAAAAGAAGCCGGAACCCCCAAGAAAATTTTAAATTCCCCTGGTTCCCAAACCCTTGAAACATTTTATCTGACTGAATGAAAAAGAAAGTTTGGGAAAAGGTGATTTTGGTCAAAATATTGATTGGTAAGTGGGTTTTTCAAGCATTCTTTTAGCCCCCCTCTGAAAAATCAAACAAGTACTTGAAGTTTCTTGGGAAAGTAAACGGGTTTTCCCCCTTTTGTTTAAAAGCCATTTCCCCCCTTTGGGTTTGTGGGGGTGGTTTCTTTGGGGGGGGGGGGGGGGGGGGGGGGGGGGGGGGGGGGGGGGGGGGGGGGGGGGGGGAAATCCCGAGAAAAGAGAGGGAACGGGGAAAAAATTTTTTTTAGGCCCATTTTTTCCTCAAAAGGAAAGGGGGGGGTGGGGGGGGTGATTTTTTTTTCACTACATATTCTATATAATGGGTGAACCATTTTCCTTTTTTTTCCTTTCTTGATAATATTTTCAATACAAAAGGGCTTGGGAAATTTTTTGAAACAGGAAACTTTTTAAACTTTTTTTTAAAATTTTAAAAAAAACCGAAACCCCGGTCTCTTTTTTTTTGGTGGGGGGGGGGGTCCCCGAGGAAAAGGGGAAAATGAAATTGGATTGTAGAATTTTTTTTTAACCGGGAAAAAAAATTGGCTTTTTAAGGGGTTTCTTTTAGCAAAAAAGGGGCAAACAAATTTTTTTTGGGGGGAACAAAATGGTTTTAATTTTTCAAAAAAATTTTTTTGTGCTACTCTACATAATGGACAAATAGTCTTATCAGTATTTTTTTGTATCGACAATGATGTACAGCAATGTCTGAAATACCCAATCGAAACCTTGTTATTATGATTTTCAAATGCCTATCAATATTCATCTTCAGATATGTTTTCGTATCATGTCGATAATGAAACAAATAGGTATCCATTATTTGTGAACTCTGCAGTACGATGCATACGGTACTGGTTAAAATTAACGAGAATGGAGGCGTCCAAGTTACCAAATAAAGCTCATAGGATTTTTATGTATTAGATGAACCAGGTAAAAAAATTTACCCAAAATTTTTAATTTTTTGGATTTGGGTTTTGATGGCAAACAAGGGGTGGGAAAAAAAAACCCGTTTTTTAAATTTTTTTTGAAAGATTAAAGGGAGGGAGGAAGGATTGGGAGAAGGAAGATTTTTTGTTAAGGACATTTTCACCACTATGGGGGGGAGGAAAGAGGGGAGGGGGGAGAAAGGAAGAGAGGAGAGGAGAAAAGACGTTTCCTTTCCCCAATACCTGAGATGTGTCAAAACCAGGCCCGGGATCGTGTCACACCCTAGGCTACAGGCCAGTGCTAGAAAAAATTGGGGGGGGGGGGGGGGGGGTTTTTTTTTTTTTTTTTTTTTAAATTTCTCGATTGTTTGAAAGCTAGTGTGGATGCAGTATACGATGTTTAATTGGTAATTTCTCGATTGTTTGAAAGCTAGTGTGAATGCAGGATACCATGTTTAATTGGTAATTTCTCGATTGCTTGAAAGCTAATGTGGATGCAGGGTACCATGTTTAACATATATGCCGAACATCATTGCCTTCCTCTCTTCCACAAACAGTGGTAAACAACCTATAACTATACCAGTATCACTTCCAATTCAGATCACACACACACAATGACACAGAGAGCGACGGCAGCCACCCTTTATTTGGAAACCTCGTTTGTTACTTTAAAAAGGGGAGAAAAAAGGGGGGGGGGGGGGGGGGGGGGACGGGGGGCAACTCACCTGGATTTGATCCTGTCCACAACGGCGTTGACGACACGTGCTCCATACGCCCCCTCCACCAACGTGGCGTCTTGTCCTTGTCCATGGCACTGAGCCAGCACAGCGGCCAGACAGAGGACCACGAGGCAGCGGCAACAAGCCATCAGATCACTTCTGAGAGAGAACAAAACACCAGTTTATGACTCCCGTCTCTCTTCTTTATCCTGTAGGATATATATCTTTCATGACAGTTCTGTGTGTGTGTGTGTGTGTGTGTGTGTGTGTGTGTGTGTGTGTGTGTGTGTGTGTGTGTGTGTGTGTGTGTGTGTGTGCGTGTGTTGGTACGGTGTGGTGTGTGTGTGTGTGTGTGTGTGTGTGTGTGTGTGTGTGTGTGTGTGTGTGTGTGTGTGTGTGTGTGGCGGGTCGCGCGGTGTGTGTGTGTGTGTGTGTGTGTGTGTGTGTGTGTGTGTGTGTGTGGTGTGTGTGTGTGTGTTTGTTGTGCGCCTGCGCGTGCGTTGTGTTGCGTGTGTGAATCTGTTATGGTTGGAATGAAGTGCCTGTCGGTGCTAGTTTGAACAGTGTGTACACGCAACTAGCTACTGAGACGGAGCAGATTGACACCAAGGTCTAGTAGAACAGTACCAGAACAGGGGCCCCCTTGTTTGAGCCAACAGAAAACAGAGAGAGACAGAGAGAGACAGAGAGAGATAGAGAGAGAGAGACACAGACAGGCACAGACAGACAGAGACAGAGGGAGAGACAGAGAAAGAGAGAAAGAAAGAAAATAACTAAATAAACGTTAAAATAAATTTGAAAAACAATAATTGTGTCTTGACGTGATTTGACATTTGACTCGATCAGTACCGAAAAGGCAGAATCTGATGAACCATTGGAAATAGGGCACACATTTTATAAACTTAAAGTATAAAGACATAAAGAAAAAACTGAAACGATAAAAATCGGAAACAACGATTAAAAAAAAGAAATGAGCAATGAAATAAAGAAACAAAGAAAGAACGAAAAGGCAGAATGAGAAATGTCAGGTAAAAGAAGAAATAAAAAAGCAAACGAACAAGCAAAAACCTCCAGAAGAAAAATAAGAAAAACAGCACTAACAACAAAAAACTAAAGAGAAAGAAGGATAAGAAGAAAAAGTCACTAACTAGGATTTAACGCCCAGTCAACCGTATTGCTAGGTCATATCAGGGCAAAAGAAAGAAGAACATTAATGAAAGAAAGACAGACAGAGAGAAAGAAACATAGAATGAACAAAAGAAAACGAAAAAAACGAGGTAACTAAATCATGGAAAATTAAAAAGAAACGAAAGAAAAATCGATAGGAAGAATAAAACAATAAACGAAAGAATAGAAAAAGAGAAAAGGATGCAAAAGAAGAGAGAGAGAGAGAGAGAGAGAGAGAGAGAGAGAGAGAGAGAGAGAGAGAGAGAGAGAGAGAGAGAGAGAGAGAGAGAGAGAGAGAGAAGAGAGACAGACAGACAG
>JABMCL010002623.1:0-10000 GCA_018857735.1 Alviniconcha marisindica | reverse complement strand
ACGCACATACACACACACACACACACACACACACACACACACACACACACACACACACACACACACCCTACGTTACTCGCAAAACCCAGCATATCTTGTCTGCCTGCGACATGCCTTATACATAGCTACCCATGAAGATCAACGAGACGGGAAGATTTCTGCTCGGGCCATTGTTCCACCTCTGGCTTCCTCGTTCTTCACATTCCGAGACGTTATTTCTGCACCTTTCACTACGTCCTTTATTAATCCTTCAACTCTGTTGCAATGAACAAACGACGACTGAACACAAGCAACAAGAAAGACGATGCAGCAGCTGAATTTTATTTGTACCAAACTACAACAAGACCTTTCAAGAGAAGAACTGATACAGAAAACAACAGAGAAACAACAACACAGACTCCAGTACTACAAAGAAGAAAAAAACTAAACTAAACCATAAACACACACACACACACACACACACACACACACACACACACACACACACACACACACACACACACACACACCTTCTCCTCTCTCTCTCTCTCTCTCTCTCTCTCTCTCTCTCTCTCTCTCTCTCTCTCTCTCTCTCTCTCTCTCTCTCTCTCTCTCCACACACACACACACACACACACACACACAACACACACACACACACACACACACACACACACACACACACACACACACACGCAGGTGTTGAAAACAAACACAATCCACTATCAGGCTATGAGGCTTTTTTATTGTTGCTATTTTTCTTCTTTGCTTTAGAGAACGAAAAATAAAAGTAAGTAAATAAACATGGTGCTTAACGTCCACAGAAAAATAAGCGTCTACTTGTCTTTTTGTAGCTTGAAATGAGAGAGAGAGAGAGAGAGAGAGAGAGAGAGAGAGAGAGAGAGAGAGAAGAGAGAGAGAGAGAGAGAGAGAGAGAGAGATCCATGTCGAAACTTTCCATGCAGTCATGACTATAATTATAACGCGGTCCACATTAGTCGCGTCAGTGCCTTCGCCGTTTCCTGCTCCCGTCGGTCGACGTACGTTACGCTTCACTAAACACGGACCTGGAACAAAATAGCAGTGCATGCACCCCTACAATGCCGACTAGAGTGCTACGTAGCTTCTGTACACTAGAGCTGTATGTATGCATCCAGTCAAACCAGACGTTACGTGACAGTTAACCCTTTCATATTCTGCCCGGGTGAGCGTCTGTTCTGACGGTATGTCAGACAACTCGTAGGTGACTTAACTGGCACGGGGGGTTGAATGCTTATACTGATCGCTCTGGCACGGGTTTGCATGATTACAGAACAGGGAAGAAAGGGCAAATTCGTATGGGGCGGAGGGTCACCCGCGCGAGAAAGAGAGGGAGAGAGACAGAGACACATTCGGAGAGAGAGAGAGAGAGAGAGAGAGAGAGAGAGAGAGAGAGAGAGAGAGAGAGAGAGAGAGAGGAGAGAGAGAGAGTCACACACACACACACACACACACACACACACACACACACACACACACACACACACACACACCTACCTTAATGTTGTTTTTACTGTGCCGTGGACGTGTCCTTTGTCTTTAATGTTGTTTTTTATTTCTTTTATTGTGCCGTGGACGTGTCCTTTGTCCTTAATGTTTTTACAGTGCCATGGACGTGTCCGTTATCTTTAATGTTGTTTGTACTGTGCCGTGGACGTGTCCTTTGTCCTTAGTGTTGTTTTTACTATGCCGTGTACGTATTATTTGTCCTTACTGTTTTTAATGTTTTTACTGTGCCGTAGACGTGTCTTTTGTCCTTAATGTTGTTTGTACTGTGCCGTGGACGTGTCCTTTGTCCTTAATGTTGCTTTTACTGTGCCGTGGACGTGTCCTTTGTCCTTAATGTTTTTACTGTGCCGTAGACGTGTCCTTTGTCCTTAATGTTGTTTATACTGTGCCATGGACGTGTCCTTTGTCCTTAATGTTGCTTTTACTGTGCCGTGGACGTGTCCTTTGTCCTTAATGTTCTTACTGTGCCGTGGACATGTTCAACATACATCTGCATGCCAACACCTGACTTATGATAGATTTGATACTTGGCTTATGTACTTTCATTGGCTTATATACTTCCATTGGCTTACGTACATCCGCACAAGCATCACACACACACACACACGCACACACGCACGCACGCACGCACGCACACACGCAGATGAGGCAAGTGGGTACTGGTTTCAGGCGGGATAAAGTATTGTGAAAAGAGGATGGTTTTTAACTTTGATTTGAAAGACGAAAGGGCTGAACAGTGCCACAAGTAACAAGGGAAGGCGTTCCAAATGTGAAGTCCATTAAAGCAGCAAAGACACGTAGCAAACAAATTGGGTTTCTTCCTAATGCTGTCCACACTTGCCATCCAAATGCGCAAGATCCGCCTGTGTGTGGCGTGTGTGTGTGTGTGTGTGTGTGTTAGCGCAAAGTGAACCATGACGTTTACACCTGGGCGAACTACAACAGTTAATAAATTTGTGTTGCATTGTATTGCAACGAAAAGAGAGAGAGAGAGAGAGAGAGAGAGAGAGAGAGAGAGAGAGAGAGAGAGAGAGAGAAGAGAGAGAGAGAGAGAGAGAGAGAGAGGACGAAAAAAGTAAACAAAGGCGCACTTACACCCTGCAGTCTGTGCCTGGCCTGATTATGTTGAGAACCCTGGCAGCAACAAGGAGATGTGCTACAGATGTCTAGGAGAATGAAGAGGCGATATGCTTCATCAAACAACGACTCATTGGTTCAGTGGCATGTTTCATTAAGTCCTTGTTATGGTGCAAAGCAACTAGCCCTATCTCTATATAGTTTCCGTGTAATGGAATCAGCATAAGCGGATTTAGAAACGCTAATCCTTAGGCTTTTTTCCTCTTTTTTGTTTGTTTTGTTTTGGTAACTACCTAAAGTACTAGCTTCGTGCTCTGAAACAGAACGTGGACGGGTACGGATAATTCTGTGAAGTAACAAAACGTAAGAGCACCTTTGATACAGCAACTGAACAAGAAGCAGAACCATTTATTATCTCTGTCGTCATCCTCCTCATCACCGTAATCATCGTCATCAGCAGCAGCAGCAGCTGCTGCAGCTGCAGCAGCAGCAGAAGTGTTAAGAACAAGAACAAGGACGACTATACAAAACACCTAATGTAGCCACATGGCTGAATCGTCGCAGAAGAGAAATTGTGAAGGTTGATGGTGATCTTTTGCCCGCCAGCTGGTGACTGTAGAATCCAATCGCTGATGTACAACCTCTACCCCCTCCTGCTGGTGGTGGTGGTTGTGCTACTACTACTACTACTACTACTACCGATATTGCTCCTGGTGGTTGTGCTACAAATGTTATTACTATTACTACTACTACTACCGATACTACCAATACTGCTGGAGGTGGTTGTACTACCACTACTACTACCGATACTGCTGCTGGTGGTGGTTGTGCTACTACTACTACTACTACTACTACTACTACTACTACTACTACTGCTGCTGCTGCTGCTGCTGCTGGTTGTGCTACAAATGTTATTACTATTACTACTACTACTACCGATACTGCTGGTGGTGGCTGTGCTACTACTACTACTACTACCGATACTACCGATACTGCTGCTGATGGTTGTGCTTCTACTGTTATTACTATTAATACTACTACTACTACTTCTACCGATACTGCTGCTGCAGCTGCTACTACTATATACTACCACCGCCTCCGTTACTAGACTACAGGCATCATTCTTTGGCCAACATTCTTTCAAGCACTGGACACAAAAACAACATAGCTCAACCAAAACCTGATACGTTTTTAATCATTTTTCATCGTTTCTCACCGTTTAACTGTTGTTTAAGTGTCGTTTTGTGCCTTGATAAAGGGGATTACCCCGAAAATTCGCATGCTGTACTTTGTTCTAAAAAAGCAGCGTTCTTTTGAACCTTTCATGTGCTTGGATCTTACGACACGATCATTGGTACGCTGCTAGATCAGGTAGGAAGTTGTCCAAATCAGACGCCGGGCTACACGAGTACACTGCATGGTCATCGTGTAACGACCACGTCGACATTGCTGGGCCAGGATGTACTTCGTGGTTGAGAAGCGATCACCAGGTCCAGGAAGCCTGACGTGGTCATAGTCTACACTCCGACAAGTCAGTTTTTTAGGCCGTGCAGTTTAGAGCGTGAGTCTTTATTGTTTGATTTGGTTTTGGCGTCTGTTGGTAACTTGATATCTTGATATATTGCTCGGCATGACTGACAGGTAATGTGCTTGAATTCCCCCCCCCCCCCCCCCCCCCCCGCCGCTCTCTCTACCTCTCCTTTTCTGTCTGTCTCAATCTCTCTGTCTCTGTGTCTCTGCCTGTCTGCCTATCTGTCTGTCTCTGTCTGCCTGTCTGTCTGTCTGCCTGTCTGTCTGTCTGTGTCTGTCTGTCTGTCTATCTGTCTGTCTCTGATGTCTCTCTGTCTGTGTCTGTGTCTGTCTCTCTGTCTCTGCCTGTCTGCCTGTCTGTTTGTCTGTCTGTCTCTCTCTCACTCACTCACTCTCCCCCTCTCCCCACCCCCCTCTCTCTCTCTGCAGGGCTGAATCTTGATTTCGGTAGATATTTTTTCCCCGCTTCTTCTTTAAAGATGTTGGGTTTTTTTCCTTCTGGTTCGTGGTTGGTTTTAATGTTTAATTTTTCCTGCTACCATTCTGCTTACAGATTTGATTAGTTAGGTATTTACGTATATCATAGGTGTAATGTGTGTGTGTGTGTGTGTGTGTGTGTGTGTGTGTGTGTGTGTGTGTGTGTGTGTGTGTGTGTGTGTGTGTGTTGTGTTACTGCTGTTTGTTTGATTTGTTTTTAAAAAAAATCAAATTTAGGAAACATCACTCCTACTCCAGGTGGTCCACCAAAGAAAACCTTTCGCTCTTACCTCTTCGTCCTTCCCCGTGAAGAGATCGCCAACGCGATAATGTTAATTATAAAAGAGGTCCTTTTAGGTAAACGCTCTTTTTAAACCTTTATGTGTTTCTGAGCACTGGCAGACAAAAACGAACAAAAATAAGATCTTTTTCTTTCGATCAGTCAAGTAAAGTGACTTGTGCATGCAGTGAGTGTGAAAATTCCAACCTCCCCCTTACTGTTTGTCCTTCCCCATAAAGAGATTGCCAATGTTGCTCATCGTCCTTCCCCATGAAGAGATTGCCAGTGTTGCTCATCGTCCTTCCCTATGAAGAGATTGCCAATGTTGCTCGTCGTCTTTCCCTATGAAGAGATTGCCAGTGTTGCTCATCATCCTTCCCTATGAAGAGATTGCCAATGTTGCTCATCGTCCTTCCCTATGAAGAGATTGCCAATGTTGCTCATCGTCCTTCCCTATGAAGAGATTACCAATGTTGCTCATCGTCCTTCCCTATGAAGAGATTGCCAATGTTGCTCGTCGTCCTTCCCTATGAAGAGATTGCCAGTGTTGCTCATCGTCCTTCCCTATGAAGAGATTGCCAATGTTGCTCATCGTCCTTCCCTATGAAGAGATTGCCAGTGTTGCTCATCGTCCTTCTCTATGAAGAGATTGCCAACGTTGCTCATCGTCCTTCCCTATGAAGAGATTGCCAATGTTGCTTATCGTCCTTCCCTGTGAAGATATCGCCAACGCGTATTGACTAAGGCAATTCAAAGCACGCGCAAATGTTATTTAAAAAAGTGCTCCTTTTAGGTAAACGCTCTTTTTAAACCTTTATGTGCTTTGATTATGTTTCAGAGCTCTGGCAGACAACAACAAAAAACAAAACAACAAAAAGTTCTTTCGATCAGTTAAGTAAAGTGACTTGAGCAAGCAGTGAGTGTGAAAATCCCCCTTCCTCCCGCCCTTCCCCCTCCCCCGCCCCCCTCCCCCGCCCCCCTCCCACCCCCACCCCACGGCCTCTGTACTCCAGCAACCCCTTCTCCCCCTCCCACTCCCCCCCCCCACCCCCCACCCCTGTCCCAGTTTACGGACTGAAAGCACCGGCAGAAACTAATCCGTGGGTGTTTTCAAATGCAGTGCGGGTTCTATTTGTGCACGGTGGTTATGTATAGTTACGCTATGGTGCTGAGATGCATGAGCGGCGCCACAGAGAATGGGGAAATTATAGCTGTTCACAAACCGCACCTTACACACGTCAGACTCATAATGCAGCCAGCCGATTACCTGTCCGTCTGGTTTCGTTTGAGTCATCGTTTTCTCTCCCATCTTCCTGGTTTCTAGCCATGTCGATTTTTTTAGAATCACCACCACCATCACCACTACCACCACCACCACCACTACCACCTCCACCACCACCACTACCACCACACCACCATCAAAACCCATCCTCGTCCCCGCCCGCCTTCTCCACCGCACCGCCTTCTCCACCGCCTTCTCCACCGCACCGCCTGCCCCTACCGTTTCCATCTTCTGCTGACGTAAAAAACAAACAAACCCGAAAACAACAACAACAACAAAACAAAAACAAACAAACAAACAAACAAACACAACTTTGCGGCCTCTGATCGAGGACTGTTTGTTTTGTTTTGTTGAACTTAACGTCGACAGCTGCCTGTCAGTCTGCGCGATTTTCCCTCTTTGTCAGATTTAGAAAAAATCGTGTACTAAATTCTTTGAGGGATTGGGAGTCAGTGGAGAGATCGCATTGTGCGCTAACACACCTGCCCCCTCAGTGGAGAGATTGCATTGTACGTTAACACACCTGCCCCTTCAGTGGAGAGATTGCTTTTTACGTTAACACGCCTGCCCCCTCAGTGGAGAGATTGCATTGTACGTTAACACACCTGCACTCCCCACCCACCAGCCCCCCGCCCCCCTCAGTGGAGAGATTGCATTGTAGATTAACACACCTGCTCACCTCATCGTACTTTATCACACCTGCCCCTCAGTGGAGAAATTGCATTGTACGTTACCACACCTGCCCCCTCAGTGGAGAGATTGCATTGTATGTAAATAACACACCTGCCCCCTCAGTGGAGAGATTGCATTGTATGCAATTAACACACCTGCCCCCTCAGTGGAGAGATTGCATTGTACGTTAACATACTGCCCACCTCATTGTACTTTAACAGACCTGCCCCTCAGTGGAGAGACTGCATTGTACGTTAACACACCTGCCCCCTCAGTGCAGAAATTGCATTGTACATTAACACGCCTGTCCCTCAGTGGGGGGATCGCATTGTACGTTAACACACCTGTCCCTCAGTGGGGAGATCACATTGTACGTTAACACACCTGTCCCTCAGTGGGGAGATTGCATTGCACGTTAACACCTCTGTCCCTCAGTGGGGAGATCGCATTGTACGTTAACACACCTGTCCCTCAGTGGGGAGATCGCATTGTACGTTAACACACCTGTCCCTCAGTGGGGAGATCGCATTGTACGTTAACACACCTGTCCCTCAGTGGGGAGATTGCATTGTACGTTAACACATCTGTCCCTCAGTGGGGAGATCGATATTGTACGTTAACACACCTGTCCCTCAGTGGGGAGATCGATATTGTACGTTAACACACCTGTCCCTCAGTGAGGAGATCGCATTGTACGGTAACACACCTGCCCATACTTCACAGCTTGTGCAGGGCTCGCTCTTGGAGCAGAGCATTGAAAATATAAAAGCGACCAAGAAACAAACGAACAAGCATTTACCACACTTTACCACATCGTGCACACTAGCGATCGTCTGATCTTACTCCATGTTACTTTTCCCCTGTTAGTTTTCTTGTATAGTGAATCACCTTGCTGGTCGCTGCTTTGACACAAGGTTTGCCGTAGGATCAACGGTCTTTTCGGTGACCATGCGATCGCTGATCTTACTCCATGTTACTTTTCCCCTGTTAGTTTTCTTGTATAGTGAATCACCTTGCTGGTCGCTGCTTTGACACAAGGTTTGCCGTAGGATCAACGGTCTTTTCGGTGACCATGCTGGTCGCTGCTTTGACACAAAGTTTGCCGTAGGATCAACGGTCTTTTCGGTGACCTTGCTGGTCGCTGCTTTGACACAAAGTTTGCCGTAGGATCAACGGTCTTTTCGGTGACCTTGCTGGTCGCTGCTTTGACACAAGGTTTGCCGTAGGATCAACGGTCTTTTCGGTGACCTTGCTGGTCGCTGTTTTGACACCAGGATTGTCCTCGTATGAGCCGTCTTACGCTTCGGTGAACGTTAAATTCACGCTTCAGTGAACGTTAATTCACTCCCCAATGAACGTTAAATGCTCACATGCACATACTGAAGGAAAATGATAGCGGAGGTCGGAATAACCTGTGAAAAAGTCCAGGTTATATTTGGCTTGACCTTCTGTCGACTGACGCAAAACAATCTGAACGAAAGGTCCCCTGTGGAAATACAACACTCGTTACACCACACAGGTGCGGCTCAGCGACCTAGTGTCTTTATTATCATTGGCGGGAGCTGCCACAAGTATCATTTTTGTCGTGACAAACGTTTTGTCGCAACAAACAAACACGTGTTTGTCGCGACAAAACACGTCTTTTGTCGAGACAACAGTATGCTTGCCGCGACAAAACTTTTGTCACGCCATAATTATATTTGTCACGACAAAATATTTTTTTCGCGACAAATATTTTCGCGAGAACACGTGTTTGTCGCGACAAGCGTACTTTGGTCGGGACAAAAGCCATGCTTTGTCGCAACAAACACTTGTTTGTCCCGACAAAATTGTGTTTGTCGCGACAAACACTTGTTTGTCTCGACAAAATTGTGTTTGTCGCGACAAATATTTTTCGCAACAAAAGTGTTGTCGCGAGAAAATATTTTTGTCGCGACAAAAGACGTGTTTTGTCCTGATAAACACATGTCGCGACAGAAATGATATTTATGGCAGCTCCCGCAATGAGACTTTATGGCCTATAATTATATTCACCTTCGCCCTCTACATTCGCTGCGGATTCTCTGTAAGCGTGTCGTCTCAGTACAAAGGAATCCAAATCCACAACACTGGCAAGCCTTGCCTATACATTTCACCATTTAAAACCGTTCTATAGTTTGTCTGAAGAGATTTCAAATCGGTGATTCATGCAGTCTGATTCAAAGAAGCAGGATGTCGGGGTGGAAAGCTCACAGTATAAAATTGCATTGCTTCAAAGGTTGCTGATAGGAAAACTTGTGAGAGTAATTAGTCTCCACTCCCCACACCCCCTCGCCCTCCTCAGTGTGCATCAATTGCTAAAACCGCATTCATGTACCTCAGTAAGTAACCCCCCCCCCACTCGTGCCCCCCCCCCCACCGCCTCTCAGATAATCTCTCTCTCTCTCTCTCTCTCTCTCTCTCTCTCTCTCTCTCTCTCTCTCTCTCTCTCTCTCTCTCTCATTTGGAAGTTTCCAAAAGACGGTTAATTGGCGTCAACATGCCTGTTTCTGGCCTACCAGTAGCAGTGAATGGAGTCCTGACCGACCTGCTTCAAGAACAAGCCCTGACGTCTTGAAAAGTAGTTGGAGACACGACCGTCACAGTAGCTGTGTTGAAGTTTTCACCCGCCGACCTTGCCGCCATTACAACTTCTCAACCCGACCGCTCACAAGTCACATTCAGGAAGAAGCCACCCAGCCAGGTACGAAGAGATCGTAAGAGAGCAGAGGAGAGACAGAAAGTAAGAGCGGATCAGGCAAGTGTTCTAGATCTTTCTCATTGCTCGATGCCTTTATTTATGCCAACACAACCTGTCAAACGAACTGACATTGACAGTAGCCCTGCTGAAAAACAACTCGCTGACAGTGCACACGTTGAGTGTGAGTCAAACGCATGTGAAACGGTTGTCTTCTACAATTGCCTGAGCCTGACACCGAGCCTGACCCTGAGTTCAATGCCACAACACCGCCATCAGCTGTCCACGTGGAATACATCGAAAAAGAAAACGCACATCACGACGCGGAAACAAGCGAAAATCCGTCGTAAGGGATACAGCGTAGAAGAGATACGAACTACGTCGGGGACTGCCCCGCCTCCCTCTATCGTTGTGATATACTATCGGACGGCAATCACAC
>JABMCL010003216.1:0-11965 GCA_018857735.1 Alviniconcha marisindica | reverse complement strand
AAAAGGGGTTCAAACACAAAGGAAAGCTTGTTGTCGGCCTAATGATGAGTGGTCTCCTGCAATTTCCTTTGCCCCTTTGAAAAAAGGTCTGCATATGCATTTGAAGTGAATTTTAATTTTTAAAAAGTAGAACCCCCAACCCCGTGAAAAAAACTTCGGGGGGATTCAACAAAGGGGCCCCCGGAAAGGCAGTGGGCTGGTTCCAATTAACTTATTTTTTGGGTCCACGGGGTAAAGATGATGTCATGATGCCAAAATTTTGTAAAAAAAAAATGAAATTTTCAAAAAAATTTTTGGGAAACCAAAAAAAAAAAAAGGGGGTTAAATTTTTTTTTTTTTGGTTTTAAAAAAAAAAAAAAACCCTAAAAACCCTTTTTTGCCCCCCAAAAAATTCTGAAAAAAAAAAAAAAATTTTTTTGGAAAAAAAAAATTTTTTGGGGGGAAAAAACCCCAAAATTTTCCTTTTTTTAAAAATAAATTAAAAAAAAAAATTTTCCAAAAAAAAAATTTCCCAAAAAGGGAAAAAAAAAAAAGAAACCCCAAAAGCCCCCCTTTTTCCCCTAATTTAAAAAAACCCTTTCCCCCCAAAATTTTTAAAAAAAAAAAAAAGGGGTTTTTTTTAATTTTTAAAAAATTTTTTTAAAATTTTTTTTTAAAAAATTTTTTAAAAAAACCCCCTTTTAACCCCCCCCCCAAAAAAAAAAAAAATTTTTTGGGCTTTAAAAAAAAGGGAATTAAAAGGGGGAAAAAAGGGGGGCGGGGAAAAATTTTGGAAAAAAAAGGGGGTTTTTTTTAAAAATTTTTTTTAAAAAAATTTAAAAAAAGGAAAATTTTTTTTTTTGGGAAAAAAAAAAAAAATTTTGGGGAAAATTTTTTTAAAACCCCCAAAAAAAAAAGGGGGAAATTTTAAAAAAATTTTTTTTTTAAAAAAAAAGGGAAAAACCCGGGGGGTTTTTTTGGGGGGGGGGTTTTTTTTTAAAAAAATTTTTTTAAAATTTTTTTTTTTAAAATTTTTTAAAAGGGAATTAAAAAAACCCGGGGGAAAAAACCCCCCCCCTTTTTTTAAAAAAAGGGGGAAAAAAAAAAAAAAAAACCCCCCCCCCCGGGGCCAAAAAAAACCTTTTTTTTTTAAAAAAAAATTTTTTTTGAAAAAAAAACCCCCCCCTTTTTTTTTGGAAAAAAATTTTGGGCCCAACAAAATTGCCGGACCCCCGGGGGTTTTAAAAAAAAAACCCCCCTTTTTTTTTTAAAAGGGAACCCCGGTTTTTTTTTGGGGTATTTTTTTTGTTTTTTGTTTCCCTTTTTAAAATTTTTTGGTTTTTTGGTTTTAAACAAAAAAATTTTTTAAAAAAAAATTTTTCCCCCCCCCCCGGGGGGGGGGGAAAAAAAAAAATTTTTAAAAAATTTTTTTGTTTAAGCCAAATTTCCAAAAAATTTTAAATTGGGAAACAAAAAACAAAATTAATCCCCCCAAAAAAAGCCCGGGGTTCCTTTTAAAAAAAAAAGGGAATTTTTTAAAACCCCCGGGGGTCCGGAAAATTTTTTTGGCCCCAAAAAAATTTTTTTCCCCCCCAAAAAAGGGGGGGGGGAAAAAAAAAAAAAAATTTTTTAAAAAAAAAATTGGTTTTTTGGGGGGGGTTTTTTTTTTTCCCCCTTTTTTTTAAAAAATTTTTTTTGGGGGGTTTTTGGGGCCCCCCTTTTTTCCCCAAACCAATTTTCCCCCCCCCAAAAAATTTTTTTTTAAAAAATTTTCCCCCCCCAAAAAAAAAAACCCCCGGGGGTTTTTTTTTTTTTTTTTTTAAAAAAAAAAAATTTTCACCTTTTCCCCCTTTTGGGGGGGGTTTTCCAAAAAAAAAAAAAAGGGGTTTTTTTTTGGGGTTTTAACCCAAAAAATTTGGGGGGGGGAAAAAATTTTTTAAAAAATTTTACGGCCCCCCTTTTTAAAAAAAAACCCCTTTCTCTTTTTTTTCCCCCCCCCCCCCCAAAAAAGGGGGTTTTTTTTTAAAAGGCGGGTTTTTTAAAAAAATTTTTTTTTTAAAAAAAAAATTTTTTTAAAAAATTTCAAAAGGTTTTTTTAAAAAAAAAAAAAAATTTTTTTTTTTAAAAAAACCCAAAAAAAATTTTGGGTAAATTTGGGGGGGGGGAAAATTTTTTTTTTTTTTTAAATTTTTAAGAGGGGTTTTGGGGTTAAATTTTTAAAAAAATTTTTTTTTTTTCCTTCAAAAAATTTTTTTTTTAAATTTTTTTTTTTTTTTTAAAAAAAAAAAAAAATTTTTTTTTTTTGGGGGGTTTTTTGGAAATTTTTTTGGATTTTCCCCCCGGGGTTTTAAAAAAATTTTTGGGAAAAAAATTTTAAAAAAATTTTAAAAATTTTAAATTTTTTTAAATTTCCAAAAATTTTAAAATTTTTTTTAAAAATTTCTTAAATTAAAAAAAAAAATTTCCGGGTTTTTTTTTAAAGTTTTAAATTAGGGGGGGGGGGGAAAAAAAAAACCCCAAAAATTCTTTTTTAAAAAGTTTTTTTTTTTAAAAAAAAAGGGGGTTTTAAAAATTTGGGGGAAACCCCCCCAAAAAAGGGGGGAAACCCCTTTTTTTAAAGGAAAACCAAAAAATTTTCCCGGTTTTAAAATTTTCCCCCTTTCCCCCAAAAAAAAACCCAAAATTCCCCGGGAAAAAATTTTTTCCCCCCCCCAAATTTTTTAAAAAAAAAAAAATTTTAAAAAAATTTTAATTGCCACCCCCCCCTTTTTTTTTTTTAAAAATTTTTTAAAAAAAAAAATTTTTCCCCTTTTTTAAAAGAAAATTTGTTTTAAATTTTAACAAAAAAAACCCCAAAAAAATTTTTTTAAAAAAAAAAAAAATTTAAAAAAGGGTTTTTCCCAAAAAATTTTTTAAAAACCCCAAAAAAAAAAAAAAGTTTTTTAAAAATTTTTTTTTTCCCCCCCCTTGGAAAAATTTAAAAAAATTTTTTGGGAAAAAAATTTTTTTAATTTTTCCAATAAAAAAAAACCCCCGGGGGAAAAAAAAAAAATTTTTTTTAAATTTGTAAAAAAAAAACCCCCCCCGTTTTAAATTTAAAATTTTAAAAAAGGGGGGGGAAAAAAATCATCATATAGGTAGAAAATTTAAAAAATTTACACGGGTTTAAATTTCAAAGTTGGGTTGTTGAACATTACGATTACAAACCAGAGCTGTGGAAATAATAACTTCGACTAATTTAATTCCCAGTGTCTGCCTTCCAAAGTTCTAAAAATGTAAGGTGCCAAAAAACTTAGTGAAAATTTGTTTTTATATGCACTGTGAAAATTTGGTATCCCCCTCTGTGTAAATCAGTGACTGAGGTAATTTTTTGGACGTCAGTACGTGAATGAAAGCACCCAAAAGCACTCACCATGAGCTTGTCCATTTTCAGGGGTCGAATTTCGTGGCACTTTTCACTTTCAAAAAAAATTAATTCTCCAGCTCCTCCAGATTTAGAGCTCATATTGTTTCCACTGTGATACTGACCAAATTTTGGCGCATTTTATGTTTTTTAGATGACTTTGTGCAGGTTAGGGATGGAAAGTGCTTTTTGAACTAGATTTGGGGGGTATTTTCTAGTTTGAAAAAAAAAATTATATGAAATTTTTTGTGAATTTGGGTTATCCAATGTGGGTAAAACTGACGCCATTTGGACTGGAAATTTTTTAATATCCCGGCCAAATTTTGCCCTGTTTGGAAAACCCCAAAAAAAAAAGGGGGGGGTTTTTTTAAAAATTTTTGGGAAAAAAAAACCCCCTTTCCCCCCCCTTTTTGGGTTTTTAAAAAAAAAGGGGGAAAAAAACCGAAAAATTGGAAAAAAAAGGGGCCCCCTAAATTTTTTTAAAAAAAAAAAAATTTTTTTCCCGCCGGGGGGGCCAAACAAAAAAAGAAAAAAAAGGGGGGGGAAAAAAAAGGGTTTTTGCCCCAAAATTTTTAAAAAGGGGTTAAAAATTTTTAAAAACAATTTTTTTAAAAAAATTTCCCCTTTTGGGGGGAAAAAAAACCCAAAAACCCAAAAAGGTGAAAAAAAAAAAAAAATTTTTTTAAAAAAACCAAAAAGGGGGTTTTTTTGGTTTTTTTTAAAAAGGGGAACCCCAAACTTTTAAAAATTTTTTTTGGGGGGGGGTTTTTTTTGGGGTTTTCCAATTTTTTTTTAAAAAAAAAAATTTTGTTAATTTTTTTTTTTTTTAAGGAAAACCCCCCTTTTTGGGCCCGGGGGGGGGGTTTTTTTTTCCAATTTTAAAAAAAAAATTGAAAGGGGTTTTTTTTTTTTTTTTTTTAAAAAAAAAACCCCCAAATTTTAAAAAATTTTTTCCCCAAAACTTTTTTCCTCCCCCCAAAAAAAACCCCCCCCCTTTCCCCCAAAAAATTTTTTTTTTCCCCTTAAAAAAAATTTTTAAAAAAAACCAAAGGGGGGCCAAAAATTTTTTGTTGTTTAAACGGAACCCCAAAAACCCCAAAAAAGGAAAACCCCAAAAAAGGGGAAAAAAACCCCCCTTTAAAATTAATTTTTTGGGGGTAAAATGCCCTTTTTTTTCGGGAAAATTTCCCCCAAAAGGGTTTTTTTGGGGGGGTTTTTTTTCCCCCCCCCCCCCCCTTTTTAAAAAAAAAAAAAAAATTTTTTTTTAAAAAAGGTTAAACCCCCCCCCCAAAAAAAAAAAAAAATTTTGTTTGAAAAAAAAATTTTTAAAAAAAATTTTTTTTTTTTAAAAGCCCCGGGTTTAAAACCAAAAAAAAAAAATTTTTGTTTTTTTTTTTTTTTAAAAGTTTTTTTTTTAAAAAATTTTAAAACCCTTTCCCCTTTTAAAAAAATTAAAAAATTTTTGGGGGGTTTTTTGGGGGAAAAAATTAAAATTTTCCCCCCCGGGGGGTTTTTTTTTAAAAAAAAAATTAAACCCCCCAAAAAAAAATCTAAAAAATTTTTTTTTTTTAAAAAAAAAAATTCCCCATGACTTTTTTCCCCCTTTTTCCCCCCTTTTTTTCACAAAAAACCCCAAAAAAAAAGTTTTTTTTGGGGAAAAAATTAACCCAAATTTAAAAAATCAAAAATTTTTCCCAAATTTTTTTGGGGGGCCGGGGGAAAAACCCCAAATTTTTTCCCCAAATTTTTTCCCTCCCCTTCCTTTAACCCCAAAAAAATTTTTTTTTTTAAAAAAAAAATTTTTTAAAAATTTTTTTTAAAAAAATTTTTTTTCCCAAAATTTTAAAAAAAATTTCTTTTAATAAAAAAAAGAAAAGTTTTAAAAAAAAAAAATTTTTGAAAAAAAATTTTTTTCCACCCCCCTTTTGTAAAAAAAAAAAAAAAATTTTTTAAAAAATTTTTTTAAAAAAAAAAAAAGGGCCAAAAATTTTTAAAAAAAAAAAATTTTAAAAAATTTAAAAAAAAATTTTTTTAAAAATTTTTTAAAAATTTTGGCCCCGGGGAAAAAATTTAAAAATTTAAAAAATTTTTTTTTGGGAAAAAAAAAAAATTTCCCAAAAAAAGGGTTTTCAAAAAAAAAACCCCCTTTTTTTTTGTGAAAATTTTCCCCTTTTTTTTTTTTTAAAAAAATTAAAGGAAAAAAAAAATTTTTTTTTTTTTTAAAAAAGGGGCGGGGGGTTTTAAAAAAATTTTTTTTAAAAACCCCCCAAAAAGGGGAAAAGGGGTTTGGGAAAAAAATTTTTTTTAAAAAAGGGGTTTTTAAAAAAAATTTTTTAAAAAAATTTTTTTTTTGGGGGTTTTTTAAAAAAAAAATTTTTTAAAATTTTTTAATTTTTTTCCCCCCCCCCCCCGGGGGGGTTTTTTTTTTAAAAAAACCAAAAAATAAAAAAAAATTTTTTTTGGGCCCGGGTTTTGAGGGGTTTTTGGGCCCTTTTTTTTTAAAAAAGAAAACCCCAAAAAATTTGGGGTTTTTTTAAATTTTTTAAAAAATTTAAACCCCCCACCCCAAAAAAAATTTTTTAAAAATTTTTTGGCCCAAAAAAAATGGAAATTTGAAAAAAAAAAAACCCCCAAAGGGGGCAAAAAAATTTTTTTTTTTTTTCCCCTTTTTTTTCCTTTGGGGGGTTTTTTTTTTGGGGAATGGGGCCGGAAAAGGGAAAGGGGCCCCCTTTTTAAAAAATTTTAAAAAAATTAAAAATTTTAAATTTTTTAAAAGGGGGTTTTTGGTTTTTGGTTGAAAAATTTTTTTTTGGGGTTTTTTTAAAAAAAATTTTTTTTTTTAAAGGTTAAAAAATTTTTTTTTAAAAAAAAAGGGGCCCCCTTTTCCCCCCCCCCAAAAACCCGGGCCCCCCCTTTAGCTTTTTTTTTTTGGGGGAACAAAAAAATTTTGCCAAAAATAAAAATTTTTTTTTAAAACAAATTTTTCCCCCAAAAACATTTTTTTAATTTTTTTTTTTTAAACTTTTAAAAAATTTTTCCTTTTAAATTATTTTCCCATTTACTTTTAAGGTTTTTTAAAAACCCCCATTCCCCTTTTTTAAAAAATTTTGATTTTTTTGGAATTTAATTAAAGGGAAAAATTTTACAAAAAAAATAAGAAAGGGGGGGTTTTAAATATTTTTTTTAAGCTCAAAAAGGGGTTTTTTTAAAGTTTCCGGGGGGAAATCTGAGGAAAAATTTTTTTTTTTTTTGGGGAAAATTTTTGGAAAATTTTTTTAATTTTAATAAACTTTTTTTTTTTCGGGGGAAGAAACAAAAAATTTTTTTAAAAAAAAGTGGTTTTTTTCAAATTAAAACATTTTTTTTCGGTTTTTTCAAAGGGTTTTTTAAAAATAAAATTAAAAGGTTTGGAAAATTTTGAGAAACCCTTTTTTTTTTGGGGGAAAAAATTTTTTTGGGGGTTTTAAGAAATTTTTTTCCAAAACCTTTTTGGAGAAAAAAAATTTAAAAAAAAAAAAATTTTTAATTTAATTAAAAAAAACCCAGTTTGATTTTAAAAAAATTTTACTTTTTGTTTTCCCCAAACTAATTTTTTTTTTGGGTTTTTTTTTTTTTGGTTTTTTTTTTTAAAAAAAATTTTGGGGAAAAGAAAAATTTTGAAAAAACCCTTTAAATCAAAAACCCTAGGGCCAAGGGCAATTTTGATAAAATCAAAAATAATTTCAGTTAAATTTACTCCAGTCACTGTGGTACGTCACTGCATCAGGTGCCAGTGTTTTATTTTACTGCCAAATGTCTGGGTAGTTTTAAAAATATATTTTGCCATTCATCATAAAATTGTTGCATTAAATAACGTTCAACAAAGTATTAGATTGAACAAGCAAAAAGATAAAAGTTAAGTTTTCGCGCTTTTGCACTACTTCCAGTTAGGCCATGCTACACATCATGGGGCATTTGCTTTTCGCAAGTGTCCGCATGGACGAGACGTTCTGATTATGTGAAATGTGTGTGGTAATATTTTTGAAGACTGTAACGGTCACTTTATTTAAACATTCATCAGAAATTTAGTCAAATCTTTCCGGTTATATGATATTCATATTGGTATATGCCGATCTTTTTTAAGTATCGGAATGTTAGCATACAAAGTGAGTTTTTGTTGCTGTCGCAAATAACTTTACAAACGTATTCGTACATTTGTTTTCATCGAGTTTCTTACAAAATGGGTGCGTGTTGAAATCGTAATGTGCACAGCAGATTGGTTATAACAGTATATTCTGATCGGTACTCTTTACATTTTTTGCTTGCACTAAATGCAGTTCGTTTTGTTTGGGGGGTTTTTAGCAAACCTTCGTCTTTCAAACAAATCATCATATTATGGTGATGAAAACAACAACCTGTAGCCACAAACCCTGACAATTTATTTATAGTGTTGAACCTTTACGATTTAACAACCCGAGCTGTTTGAAATAATAACGTTCGACATAATTATAGTTACCATGCCTGTCTGCCTTCCAAAGTTCTAAAACTGTAAGTGCAAAAACTTAGTGATATTGGATTTTATATGCACTTGTGTAAAGTGGTATCTCCTCTGTGTAAATCAGTAAATTGATGACTGAGGTAATGTTTTGATTCGTCATGTACGTGAATGAAAGCATCGAAAGCACTCCACCATGAGCGTGTCCATTTTCAGGGGTCGAATTTCGTGGCACTTTTCACTTTCAAAAAAAATTAATTCTCCAGCTCCTCCAGATTTAGGCGCTCATATTGTTTCCACTGTGATACTGACGCAATTATGAATGCCACACACAACACAACAAGGACAAAGTGTTTTGAAACAGATTTTATGACAGTCAAAAATGCGGAACCCCCATTTGCACACCTTTTCGCACTAACAGCTATATAATTAGAAAACAAGGAAAACTGATATTTATCACATCTATTATGTCAGCAAAGATCGTTTTACAAAATTAAACATCTAGAAGACTTCCACTAAATTATCTTTTGTAAAAGCCGTATCAAACTTTATTCGATGGACGTCCAATCTGTGTTCGCAATACGAATGCAAACTTTTTCAACAACAGACGAAAACAACTGCTATCAATTGACGAAAACTACTGCTCTATGCACGTCAGACTCGTGGTCAATCGCTCGGCAGCTTGGAAAAGATTTAACCAAACACTTTTGTTGCATTAAAACAAATTTGCTGCTACGCAGATTTTGTCGCATACATGACATCCGATCATTCTAACCAAGCTTGAGCGAAAAAACAAAACATTATAGGTTTACACCTTGTTCCAGACAAACACGAAGCACCCGTAGACACTCCCCAGTTCCATTTGATTTGAATGGCATGGAAGGAACTGTCTGCTGCAAACATCAAAAGGTATGTCGCAGTTATTGTCATGAGGCTGCCGTCCGACCATTCCTGATGTCCGATCACAATTTCGTATTGTTGATTTTATGGAATCAGCTAGTTTATAGTTTATTTAGATATCTTGTGTTCAGGTTTAGAGCGCAGTAGGACGGAGAAGTGTCATTTTTACGCACGGTTGGAGATTTGCGTGGCTGATGTTGTGCTAGGTATTGCAATAAAGAATTATACTGCAGCATGAGTTCTTGCTGTAATTTGGATGTCTGATCACAATGTGGCGTAAAACTGACGTCCAGGTGCACAGTGCAGACATTTGTGAAATATGACAGTTGCCATCCCAACATTGCATAGCGCTTCGTTTGGCAAGATTGAAAAATAAAAATGAGCACTATTGCAAAATGAAAAAACATCAATAAAAAATTATTTTATTCAACAATTGCAGTTCAGCTGCCATGTTGTTATTCTCTAGTTTTATATTTGAATGTGACCTGGTGAAATATTTAAAATATTTCCTAGACTTTTTATTTTGCTTGTTTGGTTTTAGTTTAGGTTTTCTATTTTTAATTTTATTGAAATATTCATTGTATTTTATGGATAAATTATGTTTGAGGATAGGATTTTTTGTTGATGATGTTTCTCATGTTGGTTGTAATTGTCTTATTATTTCAGACTAATACTGTAATAGTTGCTGACATGACAAGGAGTAGGACAAAATTGCCCCTGCTATGACCTTGATCATCAGCTCCTCATTCAGTATCAGCACTGTGCCTGAAGATTGGAAAACCACACTCACCACACCTGTCTTTAAGAACTCTACCATTCAAAAAAGGTTCAACCAATTTCCTTCACAAGTGTCATCTGCAACTAGTGCAAGATCCTTGCATATTGTCACCAGTAGCATCATGCAGTATGCAGAAGACAACATCATCATAGCTCCTGAACAACATGACTTTACATGTGGTTGCTCATGTGAAACCCAACTCCTTGGCCTAATCACTAAAATCAGTGAACTCACGCATGACTTCCAAGCAGGGAAACTGGCAGACCTTGTGGGCTGGACTTCTCCAAGGCCTGCTTCACAAGATGTCCCATTATGGGATCACCAGTAGAACAAACACATGGATCAAGAGCTTCCTGACGGATCAACAACAAGCTGTCATGGTTGATGGTACCAAATGCAGGTATGCACGACCTTTTCTCTCAAAGGTTGCAAAGAGAGTCTGCAGGAGTACCACTCATCACCTTGAGGACCAAGAGCAGCACAAGCTTCTCTTATCAGTCGTTTGACAGCACTCTGTTTTTTGCCTGAGGTAGCAAACTTCGGGAACTTGTTTCGACCAGTGGGTACAGAATAATGTGCAATCAAAACACCATCAACACAACTGGACAGGCCTAACAAAAAATGAGCATTGCAGTGAAGAAACTGAACATTGTCCTCACAGCCCACCATTTCTTTTCTCAAATTATTCAGTTTGGTGTTGAAACAGTTCGTCAGTTGTTAACTGCCACCCTGTCTGACAATGTGACATGGTTGCAGTCAGCTTTTCAAAGAGATTTGTTTAATAAACCATCGCCTACATATCACAAGCTCTTCTTGAAAAAGTAGTACTTTGAATTTGATTTTGAACAGACACTAGTTCAAAATTCTAGAGGGAAAAATTTTCAGCAAAGAATAAACATGCAGGAGAAATGTGATGGAAGTTTACAAGTACAAACGTCTGTTGTTCTATTGAGCTACCATTGAGTGTGTGATTAGACTCTTACACAACACAAGCTTTTCTTCAAATAGTACTTTGAATCTGATTTTGAACAGACCCTTGTCCAAAATTATAGAGGGAAAATTGTTTGGCAAAGAATAATTCCTTTAGGTTAACTTAATCACTTAATGGATTGTAATGTTCTGGTGGCCTAGTAAAACATTTTAAAGGTGAGCACTGTGGCTTAATTGTGTGATTGGCAAAGATAACTTATGTAACACTAACAATGTGGTTGTCAAAGTGAACTTTGTATACAGAGGCTGTGAGTGAGTCAGTGACTGGCATTGACAAAGTGAACTTCGCGCAGTTTATTGTGTGATTGACAGACTAGTGAGCTTTGTGCAGTGTTAGTGTATGAAAGTGACATTTGTGTAACTTTAAGAGCATGAATGTGATTCACTTTGACAACATGAAGTTTGTGCAGCTAATTGTATGATGTATAAAAATTAAAAGTGAACTTTGTCCAGTTAATGCGAATGTCAGTTGATAGAGACTGCACTGACATTGTGACTGGTTGATTTGTGTAGTGAGTATTCTGACTGGCTGATGCTAGCGAAGTGAACTTTGTGCAGCTAATTGTGTGATTGACTGGTGAACATTGTGTAGTTAGTGATTTGACTTACAAAGAAGCATTGCATTTATGTGGTTGATAAAGTGATTGTTTGTGCAGTTAATTCATCTGGAAATCAAGCCAGCAGTGAGGAATCAGATCATCAGGGAACTCAAAGTGTTGCATGAGTGTAACTCGCCAGACATCGTCGGTTACTATGGCGCATTTTACAGTGATGGTGAAATCAGCATATGTATGGAGTACATGGTATGTTTTGTGAATGTGTTTGTCCACAGTATTGTGGGGGTGAAAGTTTTCAGATTTTACACCAAAAGCAGCATGCACACTAAAACTGAAGGATGCTTAATTCTCAGTTCTCTCAGATGTGGACATGGCATGGTCAAATTCATGATCAAAGCAAAGAAGAACTTTAAGAGTAAATGCTTTCTGACAGAACATGACAAATCTCTAGTGCAGATCTTGCCTTGGTCAAAGCAGCCAGCAGACAGTAGAAACGCAACAAGAAAGATGAAGTAGCTTATCTGCATACATTATGTGGATCTGATTTTCTTATCAAGATTGCAATGGCTGTTCTGTCATGTCCTGTTATAATGATTAATAAGCCAGACTGAAGCTGTTTTGTGTCGTGATCTTTTTTGCAACAATTTGGTTTCAGATTGGTTTTCAAACGGTGTTAAAACTAATAACAGGGGTACAGCAATGAAACAGCTGCGGGACCTCCAGAGAAGAGGTGCAGTAACTGGGGGGACTATGCACCAGCACAAAGTTAAACTGTTCATTGGATTACCAGTGGACTGACAGTTAACTTGATTTTTATGGAATTTGATGTATCATTTTTGCTGTGCGTGGTATCCTATATATATGGGTTCTTCTTCAGTGCTGGT
>JABMCL010002893.1:0-5000 GCA_018857735.1 Alviniconcha marisindica | reverse complement strand
ACAGTCAGGGAGGTGGTACAACTGTATCATACTGACTACCACGCACTTTGCTTTTGAATGTGAGCTGACAAAGTGTGGTGTTCATTTTGTGTTCATTTTGTCATGTTGATTGACATTAAATATCAACTTGTTTACTGTCACTGAAAAGTTTGTGTAGTGGATGAATTTCAAAGGGGGGCGGGGGAGGCGGCGGGTAGGGCTAATGAATAGGCCATATGCCCGTGTCATTGTGGGGGGTGGGTAAGCAACAATCATTCATCAGTAATCATCAGTCAATGGAATAATGTTTAGGAAGTACACACACACTATCCTTCTTCAGCTGGATGTAAAGAAGATAGGTGCAGGATTTTTGAGGTGAGAGCTAAGACATTCAGATGGTGAGGGCTGGATTTCTGAGTTGAGAAGGTGATGGAGAGAAGCCAAGGAACAATGAAATATAAAGTTTGAAAAGTAAAAAATAAAGTCTTAAATGTGAGATGTTGCCTTTTTGGGCATGTGAATTGAGATGGTACAGGAGAGAAGTCACGCTGTTATGTGTGACATTCTAGCATTTTGAGGTGAGAACTGAGACAGTAGAAGAGAGAAGTCACTGTGTTATATGTAACATGCTAGCATTTTTAGATGAGAATTGATACAGTAAAAGAGAGAAGTCGCGTGTTGCATGTGACATGCTAGCATTTTGAGGTGACAATTGAGACAGTAAAAGTGAGAAGCCACACTCCTACATGTGACATGCTATAGAATTGAGATGGTAAAGGAGAGAAGCCACAGTGATAGTGTGACTTTCTAGCATTTTGAAGTGAGAATTGAGACAGTATAGGTAATAGGAGAGAATCCTTAGTGTTATATGTGATGTGCTAACATTTTGAGATGAGAATTGAGACGGTAAAGGAGAGAATCCTTAGTGTTATGTGTGATGTGCTAGCATTTTGAGACGAGAATTGAGACGGTAAAGGAGAGACTTCACAGAGTTACATGTGATGTGCTAGCATTTTGAGATGAGAATTAAGACAGTAAATGAGAGAATCCTGAGTGTTACGTGTGATGTGCTAGCATTTTAAGATGAGAATATTGAGACAGTAATGGAGAGAATCCACAGTGTTATGTGTGACATTAAGGTGAGAATTGAGACAATAAAAGGGAGAAGTCACAGTGTTATGTGGGGCATTGAGGTGAGAATTGAGATAGTAAAGGAGAGAAGTCGCAGTGTTATGTGTGATGTGCTAGCATTTGGAGATGAGAATTGAGACAGTAAATGAGAGAATCTACAGTGTTACATGTGATGTGCTAGCATTTTGAAATGAGAATTGAGACAGTAAAGGAGAGAATCCACAGTGTTATGTGTGACATTGAGTTGAGAATTGAGACAGTAGTAGTAACTTAGTGTTTTACGCCCAGTCAACCAATTGAGACAGTAAAGGAGAAAAGTCACAGTGTTATGTGTGATGTGCTAAAATTTTGAGTTGAGAATTAAGACATTAAAGGGTATAATCCACTTTGTTGTGTGTGATGTGCTACCATTTTCAGATCAGATGAGATTTGAGAAAATTGAGAAAATAAAGGAGAGAAGCCTTTGTGGCATGCTGACCTTTTTTAGATGAGAACTGAGGTAAACGATGAAAACCGACACATGACCGAGTCGGTCTCCTCCAGCCAGTATTGAGAGCATGAATCACAAAAACATCAGTGTTTAATGCAGCATTTGGCTTTCCTCAGGTGAGCATCGAGAAAGGGAAGACGCTGTCCATCAAAACCCTGGCCCAGGGCGACCTGAAAAAGGGAAGGGTTTTCCGGGGAAAGGGTTTTCCCTTTGAGCTGAATGGACAGCTCGCTCCGTAATGATAAAGGGATGATGGGGGCTGCCAAGGTGAGTTCTCTTCTGTTATCCCACTTTGTGTGCACCCCTATGAAGGGAAGGGGGGGGGGGGGGGGGTTTGTCCCCTTTTCCCCCCCCAAAAGCCAAATTCCATGGGTTCCCCGGGGTTTTTAATTTCTTGGGGAAGCGGTTTTTTTTTGAAGTTCATGCAGAAGCATTTGTTTCTGGGAAGTTTATGAGGCATGTTCTTTTAATTTATGAAACTGTTATGAAGGAAGTTCACGAGGCAGCGTAAACTCAGTTCTTTAATTTGATGAGATTGTTCTTAAGAAAGTCACAAGTCTGAGATGGTAGCCAGCACATACATATGTGGCCTTCTGGCACTAGGTGAGTAAGCTGATGATGATGACAGTTGTACCTGGGGCTAGGTGAGTCAGATCAGTGATGATGATGGTTGTACCTGGGGCTAGGTGAGTAAGGTCAGTGATGATGACGGTTGTACCTGGGGCTAGGTGAGTAAGGTCAGTGATGATGACGGTTGTACCTGGGGCTAGGTGAGTCAGATCAGTGATGATGATGGTTTACCTGGGGCTAGGTGAGTCAGATCAGTGATGATGATGGTTGTACCTGGGGCTAGGTGAGTCAGATCAGTGATGATGACGGTTGTACCTGGGGCTAGGTGAGTCAGATCAGTGATGATGATGGTTGTACCTGGGGCTAGGTGAGTCAGGTTAGTGATGATGATGATGATGATTGTACCTGTGGTGGTTGTAGTTGTAGGTGAATAAGCTGATGATAGTGGCGGTTGTAGTTGGGACTAGGTGAGTCAGGTCAGTGATGAGGGAGGTTGTATTGGGGCTAGGTGAGTCAGATCAGTGATGATGATGGTTGTACCTGGGGCTAGGTAAGTCAGGTCAGTGATGATGATGGTTGTACCTGGGGCTAGGTGAGTCAGATCAGTGATGATGATGGTTGTACCTGGGGCTAGGTGAGTCAGATCAGTGATGAAGACAGTTGTACCTGGGACTAGGTGAGTCAGGCCAGTGAAAAAGGATGATGATTTTTCCCTTGGGGCTAGGTGAGTCAGGCCAGTGTTAAGGATGATGATTGTACCTGGGGCTAGGTGAGTCAGATTAGTGATGATGATGGTTGTACCTGGGGCTAGGTGAGTCAGGTTAGTGATGATGATGATGATAAAATTTCCCTTGGGGTGGTTTGGTAGGTAAATAAGCTGATGATGGGGGCGGTTGTATTGGGGCTAGGTGAGTCGGGTCAGTGATGAGGGTGGTTGTATTGGGGCTAGGTGAGTCAGATCAGTGATAATGAGGTTGTACCTGGGGCTAGGTGAGTCAGGTCAGTGATGATGACAGTTGTACCTGGGGCTAGGTGAGTCAGATCAGTGATGATGACGGTTGTACCTGGGGCTAGGTGAGTCAGGTCAGTGATGATGACAGTTGTACCTGGGGCTAGGTGAGTCAGATCAGTGATGAAGACAGTTGTACCTGGGACTAGGTGAGTCAGGTCAGTGTTAAGGATGATGATTGTTCCTGGGGCTAGGTGAGTCAGGCCAGTGTTAAGGATGATGATTGTACCTGGGACTAGGTAAAGCAGGTCCAAGGGGGTTAAAGGATGATGATTTTTCCGGGGGCTAGGTGAGTCAGGCCAGTGTTAAGGATGATGATTTTTCCTGGGGCTAGGTGAGTCAGGCCAGTGTTAAGGATGATGATTGTACCGGGGGCTAGGTGAGTCAGGCCAGTGAAAAAGGATGATAAATTGTACCTGGGACTAGGTGAGTCAGGCCAGTGTTAAGGATGATGATTGTACCTGGGGCTAGGTGAGTCAGGCCAGTGTTAAGGATGATGATTGTACCTGGGGCTAGGTGAGTCAGGCCAGTGTTAAGGATGAGGGTTGTACCTGGGGCTAGGTGAGTCGGGCCCAAATGATAAGGATGATGGTTGTACCTGGGGCTAGGTGAGTCAGGCCAGTGATAAGGATGATGATTGTACCTGGGGCTAGGTGAGTCAGGCCAGTGATAAGGATGATGGTTGTACCTGGGGCTAGGTGAGTCGGGCCCAGTGATAAGGATGATAAATTGTACCTGGGGCTAGGTGAGTCAGATCAGTGATGATGATGGTTGACCTGGGGCTAGGTGAGTCAGATCAGTGATGATGATGGTTGTACCTGGGGCTAGGTGAGTGGGTAAATGATGATAAATGGTTATGTTTCTGTGTCCAGGAGCTGCACACTCACCCCAAGGCCCTGAAGGGGGTGCGTGGGTCGGTGGGTGCCCCCATGCCTGGTGAGGTGATTGAGATCAAGGTGAAGGAGGGGGACACAGTGGAGAAGGGCCAGCCTGTCCTTGTGCTCTCTGCCATGAAGATGGAGATGGTCGTCACTGCTCCCATGTCGGGCACTGTTCGCCTCCTCGCCGTGTCTCCCAAGATGAAACTGGAGGGCGACGATTTGTTGATGGAGATCGAATGAGATGGCCAGCCATTGGCATGCAACTTGGTGAAAAGTTAGAATTCCTAATGACTCAGTGTGTGATTTGAAACTGTGTGATGACTTCCTCTATTCGTGTGTAGAATTTTCTCATCTTGAGGTTGTTTGTTGCCCAAGTGATAATGCTGGTTTGCTAATAGTGAATGTAGAATGTGAACTGAAATTGTACCCAGAGCCTGATTTGAACTGAAATTGTACCCAGAACCTGAAGTGAAACTGAAGACATGTGTGGCCCAGAATTTAGATGGTCTCCACAGGTGATGCTTTTGAGTTGTGAAAAAAAAGAGGGCCATACATATAACCCTTTTAAAAAAAAAAAAAAAAAAAAAAAATTGCTTTTTGAGGGAGACAGCTGACATACACAAGACACTCAACTTGCCTAATCAGACCATACTTAAAAAACCATATAAAAAAAAGCTTTTGACTTCTAAAAACGTGAAAAAGGGAAAGGGCCAGACTTCAATATTGTTTAGTATGTGAGTGTGTTTGTTGTCTGGTTGTGCATTAGTCTCTTTGAGTTTTAAATTTTGGGAATGTGAGGTAGTAATACCCTAGTAGAATTATGGCCATGCTTGTTATGGTTATAACTTTTTCAAGAAGTGATCTACTTTAATTTTCCCGGGTTTTGGGAAAAGTTTTAAAACAGTTTTTCTCTCTTCTTTTCTTCTTCTCTCTCTCTCTC
>JABMCL010001648.1:0-16670 GCA_018857735.1 Alviniconcha marisindica | reverse complement strand
AACTGAGGTTACAGGAAATGACGTTCCTTCACAAGCGGCAGTCATCGACACAAACTCCAAGCACTGGTTTACGACATCCTTCCTTTCTTTGGAGCAAGGTGCCGGAAAGCGATGCTCGGGGTGTGTCATCGACACTGTCTGGCGTCTTTAAGTTTCGAAGCAACCAAGAACCTCTGGTGAAAGAGCCATTTTCTCTGACTCAAAGACTGCGGCCAACATAGACTATACTGTTAGTTTGTAATCCCAGATGTTAGTTGAAAAGAGTAACTATCTGTCCAGTATTGATGCAGCGTTTCAGTGACTCGACAGTCAGTATTATGTTGAAATGTGACAGGAAGGAACACGTTTTTGACTCCGTGAACGTGTTCGTCATTGTGTGTGTGTGTGTGTGTGTGTGTGTGTGTGTGTGTGTGTGTGTGTGTGTGTGTGTGTGTGTGTGTGTGTGTGTGTGTGTGTGTGTGTGTGTTTGTTTTAGTGCTTGTGTGCTTGCGTGCTTGCACGTGCGAGCCTGTGTTTGCGCGCGGACGTTTGTATGTGTGTGTGTGCGTGTGTGCGTAAGTACGTGCGTGTGTGTTTGCGTGTGTGTGTGTGTGTGTGTGTGTTGTGCGTGCGTGCGTGCGTGCGTGCGTGCGTGCGTGCGTGCGTGCGTGCGTGCGTGCGTGCGTGCGTGCGTGTGTGTGTGTGTGTGTGCGTGCGTGCGTGTGTGCGTGCGTGCGTGTGTGCGTGCGTGCTAGGCCAAACCGCTAGGCCAAACCGGCTCACCCTCGCCCCTTGCTTCTTATTCTTTGTTGCTTTACGTCCACGGAAGCGAGATGGCTTATTAGGGACGGGGACAGAGTGGGAAGGGGACGAAAGAGTGAATGCTCGATCGCGGAAACCGCCCGAAAAAGACCGGAGAGACCGTGGACCGCCGCCAGAACAATGGAAGTGTTAAGGCGGTGTCCCCTCGCCATTGCCCAGCGACCTGTGCACTGCGCAATTGCTGTTTCAACTGCTGTGCTTGGACAGAGTCACAAAGACAATGTTCGTTGCACTGCTGTTGATGAACAACTTGGACAACTCAAAGCAAAAGAAGTCCAACCTTCTTAGCCCAGCTCCACCTCCCTACTCACGATCTCTTCTGGGCTAACTTGAGGGTCCAGCTCCACCTCCCTCCTCTAAGATCTCTTGATCTTTTGATCTCGCCTGGAACCTTGCCCCTCGCTTCGCAGCCACAGCTATATATACATCCCCCCACCCCACCACCCACCCAAACCATCCACCCCACTCCACCCATCCACACAGAGATAATGAAAGCGCGCCTACAAAGGGAAAGAACTAGATCTAGTTGCACGAGAGCCGGTTTGGCCCAGCGGTAAGGCGTTAGGTTGGTAAGCGGAAGGACCTCGGTTCGATACCGCTTCGGCTCTTCTTTCTTTTCCAAAAGGCTGTGGTTTGTGGACACTGTCTTGTGATGTTGTCCATCATTTCCTACTGAAACATTAAAATGGCTCTCATCGCTGCCCATCTTAATGCAGGAATCATTCTGGAATCATTCTAGTGGTGACAGTGTAGCGATAGGTATATAATCTCCCTCTCCCCCCACCCCCATAACCCCCTTCCCCCTTCCTCCCGTCCCTAATAAGCCTTATGGTTTCTGTGGACGTTAAGCATCATGTTTACTTACTTACTAGTTGCACCAGAGAGTAACGCACTCTTTTCCATGAGCCAGATCCAGTACTTTGTGTGCTTTTCACTTTGCTGGATTTTTTTAGAGCGGTCGAAAAACATCGAGGGATTTCACTGGTCAATGTGTTTGCAGGGGATTGGATGACGACGACGACCACCGCCGATCGTTACCGGTCGTTGTACACGCACAGCAGCGCGGCTCTCATCGGAGGTCTGATCGTGGGATTGATCGGCGCGCTGGCCTTTCTCTTTGCGGTCGTCATTGTCTGTCGCCGCCGGAACAAGCGCGCCAGAACGCCACCACCACCACCCAGTGTGGCTTGCATGTCACCGTCACTGGGCTACACCAACATGGGCTACACTTCCTGCGGGGCCAGCAGTCCTGCCTACGTCACTCTTCAGCCAAGCGAGAAAACCGGACCACCCAACTCCATGGTTGCTCAACCAAGCGGGCAAACCGGACCACCACAAACCGGACCGTCCGAGACCATGGCTAAAACAGCCATACCAGACGGGCCAGCCGGTCCACCCGACACACGACCAAGCGGGCCAGCTTGACCATCCAACACCATGGTTGCTAAACCATTGACGGATGGCATTCGGATCACAGACCTTGATTGAAGCGTTGCTTTACGTCCGTAGAAATCGTAGGTTTATTAGGGACGGGAGCCCAGGACGTCCACCTCGACTTTCACACTTTCCTGAGCTCTGATCACAGGCCCCGGCTTTTCATCTTCTTGTCCTGAGTTCACGAGAGACTCACGCCCTTATGCCACACACAGATCACAATAGGCTCCTCCCTCAAATTCGCTTTTAAAAACAACAACAGAACTTCGATAAGGACCTACATGTATGACAGTGCCATAACGAAGACTGTAGACCTAACTGTACAATCTTTAGCCACATTCACGCCGAGTCTCGAGCAGACTTCTGACTGTGTAGACCTAGCCGAGACACGACTAAGTTCCGTTTTAATGCACACAAAAGGGGAAAAACAAAAACAAAAACAAAACAAAAAAACAAAAACAAAAAAGGTTACAGGGACAACACCAAATTGGCGAAGTCGACAATATAATTCTGTAATTTTAGTTTTTTTCCACATACAAATCAAAAAAGACTTTTTTGTGTTCGAGTATATGGGGATAGGGGATAGCTCAGTGGTTAGAGCGCCGGACTCGTGACTGAAAGGTCGCGGGTTCAAATCCCTGCAGGAGCGGCGGGAGAATTTTCTTCTCCAGGGTCGACTTTCTGTGCTGACTCTAATTTCGGTGATTTCGGTATCCGTTCCATCCCCGTGTTACCGCAGTAGCACGTAAAAGATCCCGGTTATTCTGCCAAAGGTGCAGGTGGCAGGTTACAGCTAAACACGCATACACCTTACGTATGTGGCTTTGCATGAAGTGACACGGTGCATGGTTGTATGGTGTACACAGAACTTGCGCCGAGATGGCTGCAGTTTCATGTGGCACCAGCCATGCCAGCGCTGTAAGTACATTCGGTGGATATTCAAAATACGCGCTATAAAAAGCTTGTCACTCATGTAGAACCACATGCGAGCGCAGTGAGTCAAGAGAGCGGAGAAAAGCGCTATATAAGTGATCATCAATCAATCAATCAATTTCTCCACCACAGTTATCTCCACATCATTGAGAAACACACCCTAGCTCAAACAAAATTCGGACATGTACGAACTTGATATATATATATATATATATATATATATATATATATATATATATATATATATATATATATATATATATATATATATATATAGTATTCGCTGCTATTTTGAACTCTTTTTCAGGCTGTTTCAAAGAAGACAACCGAGCGCAGCTTTTCTGGTTTCATTGCAAACAAATAGCAGAATATTACTTGAGATTTTATGAGACTATTTTATTGTATACATATTTTTTTAACTTTTATGAACATTATTTTCTTGTATTGTGTAAATTTTCATACATATTTTTATTTTTATTTTGTGTGTGTGTATTGTTAATCGCTTGTACATTATTGTATTATAGTTATTTTTCTTTCACATTATTTTAACTTACTGTTGATTTTTTTATTGTTGGAGAATGCTTTTTACACAGCGCAGTGAGTTCGTGTAATCAGAGAATAAGGCGAGAAAAAAAACACACGTTTCTGTTATTATTAGTATCTGTGTATTATTGCGTATGATACATGTTTAACATACACACACTCACATGCATACACACACACACACACACACACACACACACACACACACACACACACACACACACACACACACACACACACACACACACACACACACACACACACACACACACACACACACACACACACTCACATGCACACACACGCACGCACGCACACACACTCACACACACACAGACACAGACACAGACACACACACAACACACACACACACACACACACACACACACACACACACTCATATATATATATATATATATCGGTGTCAATAATTCCTTATGTGGCCTATACACAGAACTGAGATCTTTTGGTTTTCTATCGTTGACGTCAAAGACACTTTAGCGACGTCAAACTCAAACACGAGAAACAGCGCAAAGAGGTGGAAAGAGCTCATTTTAAGCGTCAAATCAAATCAGTGACGCTGGCAACTTTAAAAATCGAAAATTATATCTCCTTTTCAAAGCATCCCCAAAACTTTTTTCGATTAGAATCTGAGAAGGCTAGTTTCTTTAATGCCGCCCCTGCCCCCCCCTTTTTTTTTAAAGGACAGAAATGTATTGCAATTATTTAAAAGCGATCTAGACCTGCGTGTGCTGTTATAAGCGTTTGTATGGTGCACAAGAGTAGCGAAGGGCAGATGTGCGTTTTTTGTCTTCGGAATTGATCAAGTTTGCAAAATTGGTGAAGTTTTAATGCAAACTGACTCGCTCTAACAGCATTTTTGTTTTATATTCGCTCAGCTGAAGCTGAAACTGCAGTAATGAGATCTAATCCATTGTCATTACTCTAAACCCGGGGAAGCCTTGCTGAAACGCAAAAGTGACGAGTTTTTTCTTTTCTTTTGTCAAAGCACTTGTTCATCTTTATGATTTGTTGGTAGATTAAGTGTTTGTTGCTTGAAAAAAGGGTATCCCCTAAACATTTGCGCATGCTTTTATTCTGCATTATTAAAATAATCTTATATTCTAACCTTTTGTGTGTTTTGATCTTTCATCGAAGTAGCACATACGATCTGACATTGATGTTAAAACACGAGTGGAGATAATTGACAAGATCGCACCTTAATAGAAATAACAGCTACACACTTATCTCTAGAGAGGAGAGAACACAGAAATCGCAACCAAAGTTCAGATGAGAAAGACACCGCGGCAGGATCTACAAGCCGGTCCTGCGTGAACCTTTCCATCTGTAACCGACACTGCAGTACACCCTGAATGGTCCAGAACGCGACTTGCAGCTTTTTGAGACCCTACAACAGACAATTGACATACTTTTTCTTCTTAACTATTACCTGAGGATGTACCTCTGGTGGAGTTTATGTACCTTGCATCTACACGCATGCAAGGTGAGAGTTACTGTAGGCGACTCGATCAGGTCTTTGTTGTTGTACTTGTGTTACGTATTTCGAGCGCTAATTAACTCCCTTGTGTGTTGATTCTGCACGAGCGCTCTGGGCCTCGTTCTGTTTCAGATTTGTTACAAATCATACCTTAGTTCAAACCCGAGGTAGGCCTATTACAGTTATGGGATAGACACCCGCGTGAGCCGGCACTGTCACGATAAGCATTAACATTTTTCAGATATGTTGATATTGACAAATAGAAGACTGATTTGTTGACTGATTCTTGAGAAAAGATATTTCGGAGTTAAACACCACATCCCTCTAACTCTCTCTACAAGTCCACAAACAAGGGAGGTAATTAGAGCTCGAAAGATGTCACATAAACACAACAACAAAGACCTGAGTCTCCATGCAAAGCCACCCCAAACGGAATGATGCTAGGGGTCGATGCTGGTTTTAAGACAAAATATAGGGGAGAGAACTCTTGCAGCACAGCCCTAGCTGACGAGTTTCCAAGTAAACATGGTGCTTAACGTCCACAGAAACCGTACGGCTTATTAGGGACGGGGAGAGGGGGGGGGGGGGGGGGGGTGGGGGAGAGGGAGATTATATACCTATCGCTACCACTGTCACCACCAGAATGACTTCTGCATTAAGATGGGCAGCGATGAGAGCCATTTTAATGTTTCAGAAGGAAGCAATGGACAAAGTCACAAGACAGTGTCCACAAACCACAACCTTTTTGAAGAGAAAGGAGAGCCGAAGCGGTATCGAACCGAGGTCCTTCCGCTTACCAGCCTAACGCCCTACCGCTAGGCCAAACCGGCTCACAGCATCTCGAGTTTCCTTCGATCATTACAGACTTAGGCCTACCTAGCGGTAAGCATTATGGACCTATGCGGGTCCATGGGTAAGCAGGACCTCAGTTCGATTCCGCTTCTGCTCTCCTTTCTCTTCAAAAGTTGTGGTCAGCGGACAGTATCTGGTGAGTTTGTCCCTTACAATTAAATATTCAAATGGCTCTCATCGCTGCCCATCTTAATGCAAGGGTCATTCTGGTGATGGCAGTGTAGAATTATACGTATAATCTCCTTCTTCCTCCTTTTTATTTAAAGTCTTTTCACATATATGGTATGCGATTGACATTAGACTGAACTTACGATTATCAAGACAACAATATATGTCAACGAATTACACAAAAACAAAACAGACTTGAAGAAGAAGAAGAAGAAGAAGGTATAACCTCCCTCTTCCCGCCCCACCAGTGACTTTGGTTTCCACCATTACCTCTTCGGAGACCACTCGGCAATAAACAAGTCCAGCGACAAAAACAACAACATGCACACGTGTTTTGTTGTTGTTCCGTGTTGAAGTTCTGAGACCTGTATCGGCTGAAACATTAAGTTCGCAAAAATACACACGTTACTTTGGACTCCCGAGTTCCCCACCACCTTAATATGTATTGTTCAGTCGTGTGTTTTTCAGTGTCGGAAAACACTTGGAGCGAGCAAACTTAGGTACTCACCTTCTTCCCCCTCCATCCCCCCCCCCCCCCACACACACCTTCCCGTCCCGTCCCTAATAAACCGTATGGTTGAGTGTTGCTTTACGTCCACAGAAACCGTAGGCTTATTAGGGACGGGGGCCCAGGATGTCCACCTCGACTTTCACACAGCTCCTGACCTCTGTTCTTCAATGTTGCTTTACGTCCACAGAAACCGTAGGCTTATTAGGGACGGGGGCCCAGGACGGCCACCTCGACTTTCACACAGCTCCTGAGCTCTGATAAACCGTATGAGGTTTCTGTGGACATTATACCCCATGAGAGAGAAAAAAAATCCCCCTTTTTGAGGCTCTACCTCTGGCGGAGTTTATGTACCTTGTATTTTATGCCAGGTGAGAGTTACCGTAGGTCAGGTCTTTGCTAAGTTTATGTACCTTGTATTTTATGCCAGGTGAGAGTTACCGTAGGTCAGGTCTTTGCTAAGTTTATGTACCTTGTATTTTATGCCAGGTGAGAGTTACCGTAGGTCAGGTCTTTGCTAAGTTTATGTACCTTGTATTTTATGCCAGGTGAGAGTTACCGTAGGTCAGGTCTTTGCTAAGTTTATGTACCTTGTATTTTATGCCAGGTGAGAGTTACCGTAGGTCAGGTCTTTGCTAAGTTTATGTACCTTGTATTTTATGCCAGGTGAGAGTTACCGTAGGTCAGGTCTTTGCTAAGTTTATGTACCTTGTATTTTATGCCAGGTGAGAGTTACCGTAGGTCAGGTCTTTGCTAAGTTTATGTGATGTTTTTCGAGCGCTGACGAACTCCTCTGTTTGTTGGTTCTGCACAGGTGAATTGGGTAGAGGCAAAAGTTAATAATTATGCGCTTGACAAACAATTGTTTGGGAACATTTATTTTGTGCACTTGCAGGAAGCTCCACACAGTCTCGTCTTAAGTTAACAACAACAACAACAACAACAACAACAACAACAACAACAACAACAACAACAACAACAATAGTAGTAGTAGTAGTAGTAGTAGTAGTAGTAATGTACATTTATCATGCGCCCATGACCTCTCACATCATACATATTAACCTAAATACATATTCTACACACACGTAGAAGACAGTCCTACCAAAACAATTTACATAAGGCATTATATGGACCCACACCCACCCACACACACACACACACACACGCATGCACGCACGCACGCACGCACGCACACGCGCGCACGCACACACACACACACACACACACATGAAACTGGGTATTAAGTTAACTGGGCTCGAGCTGTTACACATAATTACCAACAATCCTACCATCCCCCCCCCCCCCCCCCCCCACCCCCCAGCCCACTCTCTCCCCAATACACACACGCGTGCGCGAGAAAGATACGCCTAAAGAGAAGACCAATAGTTAGAGCCCAACAACTGAACTCGAAGGCTGTGGCTGCAAGCAAGCGAAGCAAACTGGCGACAGGTGGAAACTACACGCACAGCCAGTGGCGGTGTGTTAGTCTCTGGTTCGATCTGCACGCCGCCGCAGTCGAGTCTCGCTAAAAACACCACGCCACCATGATCAACCCGCTCGTCTGCTAGACATACCCGGATGTAGCTTAAAAGCCGAAGCACCAGACCCGAACGCACCCGCAGGTACAGTTATTGCAACACGCGTCAGGTTGTCGCCGTCTGCCGTCAGAAGGTTAAAGCCACTTTCGAGGCGTGCCTGTGTGTGTGTGTGTGTGACTGTGTTCGTTCCGCGGGACAGTTAAGTTTCGTGTTAGTTTGGGTTCTTGGAGTCTAGCGATGGTGACGACGACGGCGATAAAGTAGCCTGGTCTGGCTAGGATCAATCGATCGTCTGCACACTGCGCGGACATGAGCTTCGTCAACACACGAGTGTTGCCTCCCCACCATTGAGAGTACGACTACACACTCAGCCATCATGCACAGGTGCTTCGTCCACCTGGCCGCGTTGCTGTCGGTGTTAATTACAGGTAAGCACTGTGACACATATTTCAGCCAAGTACACGGCTTATTTCAAGCTGTAGATAAAGCTGAACTAAGGCGTCCCAGACCTTGAGTAGACCAATGCTTCCTGGTATAGAAAAGGTTCCTTGATTTTGAAGAGTCTACACCAGTAGCTGTGTCTCGCTTGTAAAAAAACAAAAAAACAAAAGGCAAAAAGCAACAACAAAAAACAACATCACAACAACAAGAAAAACAACAACAACAACAACAACAACAACAACAACGAAGAAGCGAAGAGTCAATAATGAGCAAAATGCGACCTGTTTTGCTGTCATCCAATGATTGTTGTATGCTGTGCGTAGTTTTAGTTAACCTTGCTTAACGACGAGTTGTCTCCGAAGGGGTACTTGTGGGGACCGAGGTTCCTGGAGGTGGGAGAAGGGGGAGACTTATGTAAGTATTTTTGCTTGTTGCACAACCCCCCTCCCCCCCACCCCACCAGAGAGCCGGTTTGGCCTAGCGGTAAGGCGGTAGGCTGGTAAGCGGAAGGACCTCGGTTCGATACCGCTTCGGCTCTCCCTTCTCTTCAAAAAGGTTGTGGTTTGTAGACACTGTCTTGTGACTTTGACCATCACTTCCTACTGAAACATTAAAATGGCTCTCATCGCTGCCCATCTTAATGCAGGAATCATTCTGGTGGTGACAGTGTATAGCGATAGGTATATAATCTCCCTCTTCCCCCACCTCCATACCCCCTTCCCCCCCTTCTCCCTGTCCCTAATAAGCCTTATGGTTTCTGTAGACGTTAAGCACCATGTTTACTTACTTACTGCACGGCCCTCTCAAGGTTCCAGGCGAGATCAAAAGATCAAGAGATCTTAGAGGAGGGAGGTTATGATGATGAAGTGATGCTTAATGTCATCAGATGTCAGTTGACATATTAGGGACAAGCTGAGACCAATGCCGAAGCACGGTTCAATAATTCTTTGCGTCCACGGAAACCAGAAGGCTCGTTAGGACGGACAGCTCCGGACGGCCACCTCGACTCTCACACAGCTCCTGAACTATGTGTGCCTGGAGGTGGGAGAAGGGGGAGACTTATATAAGTATTTTTGCTTGTTGCTCGGCCCTCTCCCTCTCCCCCCACCTCCATACCCCCTCCCCCCTTCTCCCCGTCCCTAATAAGCCTTATGGTTTCTGTGGACGTTAAGCACCATGTTTACTTACTTACTTGCACGGCCCGACTGTTATGTTAGAGATTCCTGGAGATGGGAGAAGGGGGAGACCTATATAAGTACTTTTGCTTGTTGCACGGCCCGACTGTTATGTTAGAGATTGACGGAGGTGGGAGAAGGGGGAGACCTATATAAGTATTTTTGCTTGTTGCACGGCCCGACTGTTATGTTGTTAATGTATTGTTATATATGAAATACATTTTGTTTAAACCAAGGAGGAGACTATTCCTATTACCTAACGCTACACTGTCACCACCAGAATGATTCCTGCATTAAGACGGGCAGCAATGAGAGCCATCATTAACTATGAAAGACAAATTAACAAGACAGCGTAAGTAAGTAAACATGGTGCTAACGTCCACAGAAACCGTAAGGCTTATTAGGGACGGGGAGAAGGGGGTACGGAGGTGGGGGAGGGGGATATTATATACCTAACACTACATTGGCACCACCAAAATGACTCATGCATTAAGGTGGGCAGTGATGAGAGCCATTTTAATGCTTCATTAATTGGGAGGGACAAAGTCAAAAGACAGTGTCCACAGATCACAATATTTGAAGAGAAAGGAAGCCGAAGCGGATTCGAACAAGACAGTGTTCACCGACCACAACTTTTAAAGAGAAAGGAAGCCGAAGCGGATTCGAACAAGACAGTGTTCACCGACCACAACTTTTAAAGAGAAAGGAAGCCGAAGCGGATTCGAACAAGACTGTGTTCACCGACCACAACTTTTAAAGAGAAAGGAAGCCGAAGCGGATTCGAACAAGACAGTGTTCACCGACCACAACTTTTAAAGAGAAAGGAAGCCGAAGCGGATTCGAACCGAGGGCCTTTTGCTCACCAGCCTAACGCCTTACCGCTTGGCCAAACCGGCGTACTCACCGGTTGGCCTTCTTACCTCCAGGGAAGCATACTGGAGGTTTGGGAAGCTATCGAATAACTTTACTCACACGTAAATCTCAATACATGCAGCGGGTTATGTTTGAGAAAACCCAGTTCCACTGTTTGCAAAAATAACTAGTGTTGGAAAGGAATAAGTGTAGGCTACTCGACCCATCACACTTTATTTGTAGTTTGTTCTCCTTTCAGCTATACATACAGATTACACAACGTTTTAGTTTGAGCTCGTCTTGGGAAAACCGAAAGGATTTTTGTCTTCAGAGGCTCTGCACGGGTACAGGCTCTGCCGAGATGAGTCAGTGATAAATAAAATAATATTTTATTTATTAGTTATTTATTAGTAAACTAAAATACAACAATATTGTACTGAATGGCATAGTTTTAACTGTAACGCGCTGAATAGTATTGCTTTACAGTTTATTCTGTTGTATTCAGTATGATAACTTATAACTTATGGAGAACAGTTACCGTCATCATAATAAAATAAACAGATGTTCTTCTGTGTCTTTCCTTTCTAAGATTTCAATCTACATTCTTGCACGACTTACCTGACGAAATCAACAAACCTACCAAATAGTCAACACAGCGTATACTAAGTGGACACTGCTTATTAACAACCATTTTTGCGTGAACTGTTTTAGACAGACTGTGATAAATGATTTCATAGCTTTGCAAATTGTGACAGTCAATGATACTTCAGTTTCTCAAAGGTATTCTTTTTGCCCTCAGCACATAAAATTGAGGGTTTTGCGTCGTCGAAGTCGGAGCTGGGATAGCCTCGGGCACTGCTCATGATGGGAAGGCATTAAACTGAGATGACAAAAATCAATAAGAGATTAACATATATTCAAGTCCAATAATGATAAAGCAGTTTTAGATAGACCAGTAGGTAGACCAGTAACTTCCCACTTGTTGTTTGTTTTCTTGACTCATTTTGCCTTCAATATAAATTTGGGTAGTGTGTGTGTGTGTGTGTGTGTGTGTGTGTGTGTGTGTGTGTGTGTGTGTGTGTGTGTGTGTGTGTGTGTGTGTGTGTGTGTGTGTGTGTGTATGGATGTGTGTTCATGTGTTCAATGACTGTTGTTGTGTGTGGTGTGTGTGTGTGTGTGTGTGTGTGTGTGTGTGTGTGTGTGTGTGTGTGTGTGTGTGTGTGTGTGTGTGTGTGTGTGTGTGGTGTGTGTGCAAATTGTTTTGTTTTGCTGGATATGGGGATTAGCCCAAACATGACAGTACGACAGAAGGAAGGAATTCTCAGACATACTGTTATTTCCAGACATACTGTTATTTCTAGACATACTGTTGTTTCCAATGAAATATATGATTGCTGCTCTTAAACGTTTGACGGTGGAGCAGTAATCATCGTTTTTGCCACATACAACAGGTACATGTTCTTACGTGTTGAAAGTACTCCTGATAAACATATACATGTATACACTTATCACGGGTTACTGCCGATGGTTTCACAGTTTAATTTAATCACACACACACACACACACACACACACACACACACACACACACACCACACACACACACACACACACACACACACACACACACACACACACACACACACACACACACACACACACACACACACACGAGCATGCAAAGGCAAATCTACTTTTACTGCAAAGGAACACACAAAACAGCACGAAGGAAGTATGGTAGAGGTTCAATGACACGTTTAAGCAACAGTGATTTTACGTAAGTCATAAATTGAATCGATGAGGACACAGGAAGACAAGACGCACATCCAAGGTTCAAGATTACTTTATTAACTCATCAGAGAAATTAAAACGTGGCTGAACATTAACCACATCACAGTACACAATAACACATATTTTATATTTTAAAACTCAAAGAACGGTTATTGAAAATACAAGAGTTACATAATAAAAAAACTAGTAATTTACGTAATTTACACACACACACACACACACACACACACACACACACACACACACACACACACACACACACACACACACACACACACACACACACACACACACACACACACACACACACACACACACACACACACACACACACACACACGCTGCTTTGACATTTGAACATATTTATCTGTTCAGAAATGTTATTGACTGCAGAACAAAACTTTGTTTTGTTCTCAGTGTAAATACACTTAGGTACATCCTGTGCATACTGATAAGCAAATGTCTGTAACAGTTACTGATAGGGGGAGGGGGGGGAATGGGGTGGAGGGGGCGAGGGGGGGGGAGTAGGTGGAAGATAAGAAAAGAAAAAGAAAAAGAGAGAACGATATACAGGTTGGCAGGCAGGCAGCTTTTTTTTTTTTCCGGCAAGGTTCGATCTAAAAAATAAAATAAAAAACTGACCCCACATCGCAGCGTGGTAGTTTTGTTTGTTTGTAAACCAGTGTCACGATTTTTGTGTGTTTGTAAACCAATGTCACGATTTTTGTGTGTTTGTAAACCAATGTCACGATTTTTGTGTGTTTGTAAACCAATGTCACAATTTTGTGTGTGTTTGTAAACCAATGTCACGATAAGCTGATCGTTTTTACTGACAAGAAAATCAGTTTTATTTCCACGCTTGTCACGAACACTGGGACTTGTGGCTTTTCTGTTTTATTTCCACGCTTGTCACGAACACTGGGACTTGTGGCTTTTCTGTGATGTCGTCACACGGGTTTCTTTGTCTCCAACATTGCTTACATTTAGATAAGCCATTTATTTTGGTCCCATCATAATAATCCCTCACAGAGGCGATCATGAATGCTCGATTATCGTGATTCTCAGAAATTTCTTCTTGTTTCTCCATTGTTATTCAAACCGGCAAACACATCAATATCGATTTTGCTTTGGTGATAGTTGTTACTTTGTCTTTCACGTTTCTCTGCTGGGTTCGACACTTTGTCACAGACTGACAGCATCGGGCGACCGCTTATCTCACTGAGCAATACCAGACAGTGTTTGCGTCATTCGTGAGATTTACATCTGGGTTTGGCTGCTCCTGGGAAAATCGACTAGTTCGTTTTTTGTTACCTGTAGAGCTCTGCAAGTTTGGATTACATCAGGATGTGTCTGACTCACCTCGGGTTGGGCTTCGATTGGCCGCAGGCCCCATCGTGGTGGACGTTGAGGTTTTTCCGGGTCTTTTTGTTTGCTTGTTTTGTTTCGGTTTTGTAGGATTTGACGGTGGGTGAATTACATATGATACCACCTCGGCATTGCAGTTACTAAAAACAAAACAAAACACGCACGCACACGCACACACACACACACACACACACACACCACACACACACACACACACACACACCACACACACACACACCACACACACACACACACACACACACACACACACACACAACACACAACACACACACACAACAAACCCACACACACACACACACACACACACACACACACACACACACCACCGCACGCACGCACACACGCACCACACACACACACGCACGCACACGATACACACACACACACCACACACGTACACACACACACACACACACACACCACACACACACACACACACACACACACACACACACACACACACACACACACACACACACACACATACACACACACAACACACACACACACACACACACACACACACACACACACACACACACACACGCACGCACACACATACACACACACACATACACACACACACACGACAACAACAACTTATGTAGCGAACGCTTTGGTAACTGTAGCGGCTTTTTTCATGTATCGTGTACTTTAACTGCTATACTGTCTTCCATCGTAAACTCTGTACGGTGCTTTGATCCACGATTTAGTTTTTCAAGAGCCGATCATGACTGAAATAGAACGAGTTCCAAATAGAACGAGTCCCAGAGCGCGAGCGATCGTGCAGAATCAGCACACAAGGGAGTTAATTATCGCTCGAAAGACGTCACACGCACAACTGTAATTCTCACCTTATTATCCGTGTGACGTCTGTCGAGCGTTATTGATTAAAAACAAAAACACCACCACCACCAGCAACGAACACAACAACATAATTATTTATTTCACACTTCGTCACGATACATTCAAAACAACATTTGAGCCATACAACACACACATATGGTTTATACGACGTCACGATACATTCAAAACAACATTTGAGCCATACAACACACACAAATGGTTTATACGACGTCACGATACATTCAAAACAATATTTGAGCCATACAACACACACATATGGTTTATACGGGTACGTTTGTCTGTTGACTTAACGACCGGGAATGGTACTAAATTTTGCATCTCGGGTCTGGGGTGTGCATAGAACAACATGGGCCCGGATACAGGTGTGCTGGTGTAAGTGGAGGATGAATTGTTAGGTTTTTAGTTCTACTCCTTTTTGGTGAAATAGAAACGGATCACTCTACTGACATGTTTGAATCATCTAGAAGGTTTTCATTTAATGTGCTACGTCTTATGGGTTTCACCAAAAATAAGCAGACCTACTTCTGGGTCTGTTGTATGTATCTAGATGAGCTTCCAAAGTAATAATAGTAATGGATACTTAGAGCGTCTAACCTTAAGTGTCCATTAAATAATAGTAATGGATACTTAGAGCGTTTAACCTTAAGTATCCATTACTAAGTATCCAAATTCAACGCATACATCACGACCACACACACACAGCACACACACACGCACACACACACGCACGCACGCACGCACGCACGCACGCACGCACGCACGCACGCACGCACGCACGCACACACACACACACACACACACACACACACACACACACACACACACACTCGTATACCAAAGTGCTGTTAATAACCCCCTCCGTTTGCTAGTTATATGCAAGCGCTCTAGGCTTCATTCGGGTTTACATTAGACTAGCGGCTGAGCTCCAGGGACAACTATTTACAGAATATAGAATCGTTATTGTCTATAAACATAGAAATTTGCCTTACGGCAGCATAAAAGAACAACACATGATTAAATATTTAGGTCACCCGCTGCATCTCTCTGCGCTCCGTCTGGTTCTCTTTCGGCAGTTAAAACACACATTGTTTGGTTAAAAGTGCATTGTTACAATCCTTTCGCCGTTTGTGGCTGTCGTTTCTGCATTGTGTTACCGTGAGGTTAAATGTGCATTGTTACAACTCTTACGCCGTTTGTGCCTGTCGTTTCTGCATTGTGTTACCGCGAGGTTAAAATGTGCATTGTTACAATCCTTTCGCTGTTTGTGCCTGTCGTTTCTGCATTGCGATACCGCGAGGTTAAAATGTGCATTGTTACAATCCTTTCGCTGTTTGTGGCTGTCGTTTCTGCATTGTGTTACCGTGAGGTTAAAATGTGCATTGTTACAATCCTTTCGCTGTTTGTGCCTGTCGTTTCTGCATTGTGTTACCGCGAGGTTAAAATGTGCATTGTTACAATCCTTTCGCTGTTTGTGCCTGTCGTTTCTGCATTGCGATACCGTGAGGTTAAAATGTGCATTGTTACAACTCTTACGCCGTTTGTGCCTGTCGTTTCTGCATTGTGTTACCGCGAGGTTAAAATGTGCATTGTTACAATCCTTTCGCTGTTTGTGGCTGTCGTTTCTGCATTGCGATACCGTGAGGTTAAAATGTGCATTGTTACAATCCTTTCGCTGTTTGTGCCTGTCGTTTCTGCATTGTGTTACCGCGAGGTTAAAATGTGCATTGTTACAACTCTTACGCCGTTTGTGCCTGTCGTTTCTGCGTTGCGATACCGCGAGGTTAAAATGTGCATTGTTACAATCCTTTCGCTGTTTGTGCCTGTCGTTTCTGCGTTGTGTTACCGTGAGGTTTTAGCACTGGTGAGCACCACAAACGGGCTGAT
>JABMCL010001494.1:0-16716 GCA_018857735.1 Alviniconcha marisindica | reverse complement strand
CGTTATTTTTTTGATTAGTTTTTCATTGAAATTTTTAGTGGGTTTGAAGACGCCCCCCCGCCCCCCCTCCCCCCCCCCCCCCTTTTTCCCTAAAAAATTTAGTTTTAACTAAGTCATCAGAACGGGTTTGGGTCTACATTAAAAATTTTCAGGGGCATGATGGAAGAGTTAAAAACTCTTCAAAAGATCGTTAATCCTGATTGTGATAATGCAGGTCCTTATAACTATAAGTTATATCCATCCCATCTTCAGCACTATACCATCCCATGCTGCCGGACAGAACAGCTAAGCCTAAAGTACTCAGTCTCTAATATGAAGACAGCAGAATAATAATTAATAGTAATAATATAGTAGACTGGAACATCTCAAGTTGCTTAGCATTGAAGCAGCCCACACACAGTCAGTGGACAACTTCAAGTCTGCTGTGGGAGTCTTCCCATGTCAGTAGGTTGCCCACCATTGGCATTGCATTAAAGCCAGACGCCTGGATGTAGCAACATACTTGACAAAAGTCTGATTTTAATCGTTCGGTGATAGACGGTATCTGTGATCCAACAAGATCACCCACCATTTCAGTTTTCATGCTCTGGTTATTAATATTATGTTGCTAATATTAATGGTAAAGTTTGTAAAAATTACCTGGAAGCATGCTGCATAATATTGTGGTGCTAAAATCTGCAACCAGTTAGAATCTGTTCAGGATATTGTGATTGAGGTATCTGCATTATCATGAAGGGGGAAAAAAAAAGCAAAGGTCATTAATTAATAGTAACCAAACTGTTATGTGAACAGTTAAGAATAATAGCAACGGCATAGACACAGAACTCTCTGCAGCTTGTTTCTCATTGTTGTGTGCATATTTCATGAAATATGTATTTTATATGCCTCCAGCATGCTATTTAAAGCAATGACTGTAACTTTGTTGAAACTTGTGTCCAGATAATGTGACCTTCCGCCCACGCTTATTGAACCAGGAGAAGGGAGGTCTGATCATCTACACATGGAATGACTTCTCCGAGGATGTCAAGGTGAAAGCTGAAAACCTCACCATTCTTTTACCAGTGGCAAAATCCCTTTAAAGAGCTATCCAGCAAAAACAAAAACAAATATATATATGTAAATATAAAAAGCCTTCATTCATTCTTAATGTATATATATTTAGATGCGTGTATGAGGTGCCTAAAATGTTCGTTACTATTATGAGTTTGTTGCAGGTGGTGGGACCAGTCACCCATGTCGGGGTGTATGACCCAGCTACACAGAAGCACAAGGTATGCTGTCATACAATGTTAGTCTGTGGTTATGAATGAATGTAACATTATAAGACAGAAAGAATCCTGCAAGTCAGCACAAAGTATGCTGTCATACACACATACACATACACTCTGCCAAAAAGGACACAGAAAAGAAGCTATTGCTGGTCAGAATACCATATTCATCACCAGAACTAAACTAATGTATATATGTATATGTCTGTGTATGCCAAGAAAAAGAACAAGATTCTGGTGAGCTGTCAAGCTGTAGCGCATAAACGTTAACAATTGTTTCCACTTTTGATGTGCCTTGTACAATTTAGTGTGTGTGAAAGTCTATCACCATGTGACAGTTAGGTACATGGACTGATGTAGTAATTTGCTGTGATGGTTTGTTTCCCTGGGGCAGGTTCTGTGGATTTACAACCAGAAGGTGAAGTTGGTGTCTTGCTCCCTCAACAGGGAAAAGACCCTGCTGGGTCAGTACCAGCTTGTCTCCTCCCATTGCATATCTCATGCCCTGTTGTCTTGTCTCATTTCTAAACTGTTTCTGTCTGCACCCCATCTTGTACCTATGCTCTTCTTCTAACACCCGCATGCTAAAAATCCAGAAATACAAACACGAGAGTCGTGGCTTTTGTGCTTTCTCTTGCTTTGGACTCTGCATGTAAAATTCACCCCCAAAAGGGCCTTAGACACTGCTAAACCCCCTGTCATCTTTTAAAGCCAAATTAAAAACCATCCTCTTCTCAAGTATTTTTCCCCAAACCCAAATTTTATCAGCCCAATTTTTGCTAACATTTAGGGTGGGGCCCGCGCACACGTGTGTGTGTGGTTGTGTGTTCCAGTAATACCTTTTTTTTTTTTAATTTCCGTTTAAGCTGTTTTAGGTTACTGAAAGCGCCCGGGATTTTGAGCCAATTTAGCGCATGATAAAAGTACATTATTATTTTGTGTATATCATGCCCTGTTGTCTCATGGCATGTCTCATGCCCTGTTGTCTTTCTTGCATATATATATATATATCTCTTGCCCTTTGTCTCATTGCATATATATCTCATGCTGTCTTTTGCCTTGATATAACCGTAACGGTTGACTGGGCATAAAACACCAAGTTACTTATGCCCTGTTGTCTCATCTCATCGCATATCTAATGCCATGTTTTGCCTTGATATAACCGTAATGGTTGACTGGGCATAAAACACCAAGTTACTTATGCCCTGTTGTCTCATCTCATCACATATCTCATGCCATGTTTTGCCTTGATATAACCGTAATGGTTGATTGGGCATAAAACACCAAGTTACTTATGCCCTGTTGTCTCATCTCATCACATATCTCATGCCATGTTTTGCCTTGATATAACCGTAATGGTTGACTGGGCATAAAACACCAAGTTACTTATGCCCTGTTGTCTTATCTCATCACATATCCCATGCTTTGTTGTCTTGTTTCATTGTATATCTCATGCCCTCTTGTCTCATTACATCACATATTTCATACCCTGTTGTTTCATCTCGTCACATATCTCATGCCATGTTGTCTCATCTCTGCTTATCTCATGCCCTGTTGTTTCATCTCACTGAGTATCTCATGCCCTGTTGTCTCATCACATACTTCATGCCCTGTTGTCTCATTATCTCATGCCCTGCTGTCTCATCTCATCACATGTCTCATGCCCTGTTGTCTCACCTCATCGCACATCTCATGCCCTGTTGCCTTGTCTCATTACATATCTCATGCCCTGTTGTCTCATGAATCTCATCACATATCTCATGCCTTGTTTTTTCTTGTCCTGTCTATTCTTGTCTTGTCTCATCTTTTTTGTTTTGGTCTCATCTCAGTGAATTAAATACATATCTCATGCCTTGTTTATTTTTGCCCTATTTTTAAAAGGGGGGGGGGGGGGGGGGGGGGGGGGGGGGGGGGGGGGGGGGGGGGGGGGGGGGGGGGGGGGCAGGGGGGTATTTTTGCAAATATATACTTTAGATGTCAAGCCTTGTTTTTTTTATCCTAGCTCTTTTGCCCTGTCTTTTTTGTCTATTTATCCGGGGGGAGGGGTTGGGGGTTCCTCATATTTTTTTTTGTTTTTTTACATAAAATGTTATCCATGTAAAAATATTTTTTTAGGGGGTGGGAGGGGGAGGGTTAGTCCAGAAGCACTAGGAAAGGTTGGCATTCTGTGACTAGAGGTGCTGGCGGTGTTGTTCACCTGGATGTGTGCTTTGTGTGAGAACAGGGTTCACCACTGCCACCAGACAGGAGCTGGGACAAGACGGAAAGGCCAGAGGTAAAGACTTGTGCTGTCTGTCTTGTTGATGGGTGGGTCTGGTTTTCTGTCTGCCTCCCTGTCTGTCTGTCTTGCCTGTGGGTGGGTCTGGTTTTCTCTCTGCCTCCTGGACTGCCTGTCTTGTCTGTGGGTGGGTGTGGTTTTCTCTCTGCCTCCCTGTCTGTCTGTCTTGTCTGTGGGTGGGTCTGGTTTTCTCTCTGCCTCCTGGACTGCCTGTCTTGTCCGTGGGTGGGTCTGGTTTTCTCTCTGCCTCCCTGTCTGTCTGTCTTGTCTGTGGGTGGGTGTGGTTTTCTCTCTGCCTCCCATCCGGACTGTCTGTCTTGTCCATGGGTGGGTCTGGTTTTCTCTCTGCCTCCTGGACTGCCTGTCTTGTCTGTGGGTGGGTGTGGTTTTCTCTCTGCCTCCCATCCCGGACTGTCTGTCTTGTCTGTGGGTGGGTGTGGTTTTCTCTCTGCCTCCCTGTCTGTCTGTCTTGCCTGTGGGTGGGTCTGGTTTTCTCTCTGCCTCCCGTCCCGGACTACCTGTCTTGTCTGTGGATAGGTCTGGTCTTCTGCCTGCCTGCCAGACTGTCTGTCTTGTCTGTGGATAGGTCTGGTTTTCTCTCTGCCTCCCGGACTGTCTGTCTTGTCTGTGGGTGGGTGTGGTTTTCTCTCTGCCTCCCAGACTGTCTGTCTTGTCTGTGGGTGGGTCTGGTTTTCTGCCTGCCTCCCAGACTGTCTGTCTGTCTGTCTTGTCTGTGGGCATGGGTGGGTCTGGTTTTATGTCTGCTTCCCGGACTGTCTGTCTTGTCCATGGGTGGGTCTGGTTTTCTGTCTGCTTCCCGGACTGTCTGTCTTGTCCATGAGTGGGTCTGGTTTTCGGCCTGCCTTCCTGTCTTGCCCATGAGTGCATGGGTCTGGTCTTCTGCCTACCTCCCTGTCTGTCTGTCTGCTGGCGTATTTTGTTTGTTCCTTCTTTCTTTCTTTTTTTCTCACCCTGATATAACCATAATGGTTGACTGGGCATAAAACACCAAGTTACTTACTTACTTGCTCTTTCTCTCTCTCTCTCTGTCTCTCTCTGTCTGTCTGTCTCTCTCTGTCTCTGTCTCTCTCTCACCCATTCTCTTGTTTCTTTTTCTTTTTCCTTTTTTTTAACCTTTTTTCTTGCCCTGAAGGGAGACTGGGAAGTCACAGTGGAATTATCCCCTATCAGTAGCATGTACTGTTGGTGTTTGTTCCAACAGATCTCTACCAGGCGTTCCTGGCAGAGCTGCAGTCACTGGAGCCGCGGGTGTTTTCACTCAACCTGCAGCGACACTGCTTCCTCAAGGTTCAGTTCCTCTACCCAGAGGCCAGCCCCACCTCTGGCTCCAGCTCTGGCTCTGCGCGTCACTCACACATGCTGGTCATGCTGCATAAGGAATGTCAGTGGCCTGTGGATTTGTTGCCTGCTGCTTCTTCTTTCTCATTCCTCCTCCTCCTCCTCTTCTTCTGTCAGGGTAGACATTGGTCAGGGGTTCATTTGCATGAAGATATGAAGGGGAACGGTTTCAGGGAAAGCGGTGTTAAAAGGGAGGGGGGGAGGGGGGGTCTCTCATCAGGGTGGTCTTTTGTCATGGCAGGGCTGTATTGCGTTATGGGGCTTGACTGAACGTATGTTTGCAAGGCCATTTCTACCTTGTTGTAGATATTTGTCCCTTAAGTTTTTTTTTTTGAGTTGCTTTTTTCCCCCTCCCCCCCCCCCCCTTCCCCCCCCCCCCCCACCTTCCCCCCCCCACCCACCCCACCCCCACACCAACCCCCCCCCCCCCTCCCCCCCCCCTCCCCCCCCCCCCCCCCCACCCACCCTCCCCATAACTTCTGTCTGTGTGCCACATACAGGTTTTCTGTGACACATGTCAAATGTGTGTTGTATAATTTTAAAATAATGACTTCTTCTTTTTTCAGCTGTTGGGTTGTACCAGATCCACATGGCTAGAATTGGAGACAGGGGAATCGTGAGTATTAGTGTATCCTTACGTTAGTGGTGCAGCTGACGCTGCCCTGACAGAAACTGGACTGAAGACGCAGGTTGGCTTGAAAATGTGCCCATGCTTTCATATCCAGCACGCTCACACCTTTCAAGTCGTCTCTGAAATCACACCTCTTCAAGCTGTCCTGTTGACTGTCATGAGCAGTTTGAGAATTCAGATAGACTCAGTGCCCTGAAATATCATGATCCATATCCACACATTTGCATACAGAAGCTGATGATCTCGTCTCCAGATATGTCAAGGGGTGGCTGTGGTTATAGTACAGAGTTTGCCTCTGGAATAAGAGCATGTTTTTACTTGACATGTTTTGCTAGAGATTTCTGTTTTCCTTGAATTCTCCATTCACTGAGAAGCAGGCAGTATATGCAGTAGTAGTGGGTAGTCCAAAGTGCTCTTGGCTGTGTTCCGCTTAACTAAGTTGGTCTAGTTTTAGCGATTTTCATTGACGGATTTCTAGTGTTTTGATCCAATCTCAATCAAAATTACTGTTGAGAAAAGCTTAATGTCTTCCTAACTGTGTTGTTATGTTTATTATGCATTGAAAAAGAATGTGAAAATTCACCCGAATCTCGGTACCCCTAAGCGCTGCCTTCTGTCGGCGATGTGCATTGGCTGCGAACACCGCTCGCTGTAAGCAGTTTTCAGATGCGGAGTGTTGGACGTATGCTAGTCCAGCCATGATGAAATCTATATCAGTCAAAAGTACTGTTGCTAAGCTTTCTTTCCATATCCATGATGGCTGCTTCGACAAGCAGAAGTCCTGAATAAAGTTGTTTGAAATGTGTTTAACAGATTTTGTACTATTTTTAGACCACAGACACTCATTAAAAATACCAGCAGAAAGATCAATCTTTCTTCTTCAAAGTTATACTAAAATAAGAGTTCAAAACTATTCATACGTCCAACACTCAGCCGCCAAAACGTGATAACAAAGAGATTTTATTACCACAGCCGCACAGTCAGCCATGGCCGCTGAGGCGACCGCACAAGCGATCGTGTGTGCCAAGTTGGTGGATTCTCCACTATCAGAGTGTTCTACATTGAGTGTAAACGATCTTGTTGATGAGTAAAATTATTAATCTTTTTCTTGAAAGCCAGATTAAGCTGTCAAACGAATACTTCTGTCACTAAAAATGAAAAATGAAGCAGTCTGTGAACGATCGCAAACACGGGTGAGAGCTGGTTTGGGTGTCAATGGGATGTTTTAAAAATTTTAATTTATAAACACAATTTAGCAAACTTTTCTACAAATTGACAGAAAAATTTTTTTAAATTGGTAATATCCAAGGAGACAGCCCGGAAATTCCGGGACTTTCAAGTGCCTTTTTGGGGCCCCAAAAATATCATCAAATCACTCAAATAGATCTGGCGAATGACGCCAACATTTGCAAAAAAGTGCTGATTCAGTCTTAAATGGGTGAGGGGGATCAATTGTTTTACTAACATCAGCACTCAGGGCGCACGGTTACTCAGAAATTAAATCTAGATCAAATGTCTAAAAGGGCAACGCATACTGAAGGACCCCTATATATTTTTACCCCACTATTTTCTTTTGAAAATTTGGGGGTTTTTATTCTTTCGTATAAAATTAAAAATGGCTGCAAAAAAGGGACATAGCCGAAAACTGCTGTGCACTTTTTTTTTTAAAGGGGGTTTTTAAAAGTAAAAGGTTTTAAACAACAATTCCAGGATGTTGGCGACAGAAATTTTTTTTGGGGACATCGCTTCCGCATATATCCCCTTAAAAACAGGGCCTGTAAGGTGATGAAAGGTCACCCTGATTTTTTTTTTACTTTTACATTTTCCTGGATAAACCCCGAAAATTAGGGCATCATGTAGAAGGTCTTAACTGTGGTTTTTTTGGTAAAAAAAGGTAAGGTGATAGGAAAAACGTAGAAGGGGGTTTTATGTTTTTTTTAAAACCATTTTTAAGATTGACGGAGGGCTTTTTTTTATGAATTTAGCAAGTTTGATGTGAAATATCTGGAAGAATAAAAATGAAGGTCTAAAAAAAAATTGGGCCTATTTTTGTACTGGGGAGAATGAGATGCCTAAATATTAGACAGGTTATATGAAAAAATAGCTTCCAGGTGGGACCTTAAATCCCCGGGATTTCTCTAATTTGCTTTTTGGGGGGAAAAAGGGAAAAAACATTAAATTTTAAAAAATCTAACTTCGGAACTACCCCAAGTGATCAACATAAAATTGGTATCACTGAAATCAGATAAAAAGATCTATGCAAATATATAAAGTCTGATAGTCAACTATTGTTTTTTCAAAATCACTTTGGACTACCAAACCTTTAACGACCCCCCTGTTTTTTATATATATAATATATAAAATGCACTCTTTCTTTTTTTTTCCCCCCCAAAGGGGAAAGTATAAAATCCTTCTTTAAAACCTTTGTGTTTTTTATCCACTTTTTCACCATGTGTGTGTGTTGTGTGTGTTTTGGTTGTGTGTGTGTGTGTGGGGGGGGGGCTATCCCCTTTTCCCAATTGTGATTTAAACCCCACCAAGCAGTGTACTTATCCACTCTTTCACCATGTATTTATCCACTCTTTCACCAAGCAGTGTACTTATCCACTCTTTCACCATGTATTTATCCACTCTTTCACCAAGCAGTGTACTTATCCACTCTTGTTTCTTTGCCCAGAGTGCCCAGGAGCAAGAGAGAAGCGTGGTGACATACAGGCCCCACTCGCGTCCCATCAGCCACATTGCCGTGCCCCCCACCCACCCTCTGACAGTCTACAGCTGTAGCTATGACTCCACCCTGCGCTGTTGCCACATTGAGAAAGGGGTGTTTGAGGAGGTGGGGTGCTTACCGTGTCTTCTTATCTCTCTGCTCTGTGCATTGGCAGTCTGAGGGCCTGTCTGCTCTGTGCATCAGCTATCTTATACTTTGTGCATCAGCTATCTTATACTTTGTGCATCAGCTATCTTATACTTTGTGCATCAGCTATCTTAATTTGCTTCTGCTATGTACCATCATACCATGGCGATCTGAGGTCCCGTGTGCTATGTATCTTGGCTGTCTGAGGTCCTGTGTGCTATGTACCTTGGCTATCTCAGGTCCTGTGTGCTATGTATCTTGGCTGTCTGAGGTCCTGTGTGCTCTGTACCTTGGCTATCTGAAGTCCTGTGTGCTCGTACCTTGGCTATCTGAAGTCCTGTGTGCTCTGTACCTTGGCTATCTGAGGTCCTGTGTGCTCTGTACCTTGGCTATCTGAGGTCCTGTGTGCTATGTACCTTGGCTATCTGAGGTCCTGTGTGCTCTGTACCTTGGCTATCTGAGGTCCTGTGTGCTATGTACCTTGGCTATTTGAGGTCCTGTGTGCTATGTACCTTGGCTATCTGAGGTCCTGTGTGCTCTGTACCTTGGCTATCTGAGGTCCTGTGTGCTATGTACCTTGGCTATCTGAGGTCCTGTGTGCTTGTACCTTGGCTATCTGAGGTCCTGTGTGCTATGTACCTTGGCTATCTGAGGTCCTGTGTGCTCTGTACCTTGGCTATCTGAGGTCCTGTGTGCTATGTACCTTGGCTATCAGGTCCTGTGTGCTATGTACCTTGGCTATTTGAGGTCCTGTGTGCTATGTACCTTGGCTATCTGAGGTCCTGTGTGCTATGTACCTTGGCTATCTGAGGTCCTGTGTGCTATGTACCTTGGCTATCTGAGGTCCTGTCAGATCTGTGCATCAGCTATCCGCAGTCCTGTCATGGGGAAGGTGGGTATCTCCCACTTGTATAAAATAGGTCTTGAGAGAATCCTGTATGTAAATGGTATCCTGTATAAAAATTTATATTTTAAATTAATATATATATATATATATATATATATATATTAAAATATATAAAATGGGGTGTGTGTGGTTGTTTTTTTGTGCTTATGCTCTGGGCTGTTATCTGCAGAAGGCTAAATGCAGCCGTGACTGCAAAGTCCTCCCAGTTTACATCACAGTGTTAATCCGCAGTGAGTTGTCTCAACACAGTATTACTGTTAGTGATGGTCCCCCAATTTACAGTATCATTGTGTTAATCCGCAGTGAGTTGTCACAACACAGTATTACTGTTACTGATGGTCCCCCAATTTACAGCATCATTGTGTTAATCCGCAGTGAGTTGTCACAACACAGTATTACTGTTACTGATGGTCCCCCAGTTTACATCATAGTGTTAATCCGCAGTGAGTTGTCACAACACAGTATTAGTGTTAGTGATGGTCCCCCAGTTTACATCATAGTGTTAATCCGCACTGAGTTGTCACAACACAGTATTAGTGTCAGTGATGGTCCCCCAATTTACAGTATCATTGTGTTAATCTGCAGTGAGTTGTCACAACACAGTATTACTGTTACTGATAGTCCCCCAATTTACAGTATCATTGTGTTAATCCGCAGTGAGTTGTCACAACACAGTATTAGTGTTAGTGATGGTCCCCCAGTTTACATCATAGTGTTAATCTGCACTGAGTTGTCACAACATAGTATTAGTGTTAGTGATGGTCCCCCAGTTTACATCATAGTGTTAATCCGCACTGAGTTGTCACAACACAGTATTAGTGTTAGTGATGGTCCCCCAGTTTACATCACAGTGTTAATCCGCAGTGAGTTGTCACAACACAGTATTACTGTTACTTAGTGATGGTCCCCCAATTTACAGTATCATCATGTTAATCCGCACTGAGTTGTCACAACACAGTATTACTATTAGTGTTATTGATGGTCTGAACTTACACTAAGAGGGCTACTGACTTGAAAGTATGACTTGTGTGTTGTTGTGTGTTAGCATTCCTCAATTTGAAAGTATGACTTGTGTGTTGTTGTGTGTTAGCATTCCTCAATTTGAAAGTATGACTTTGTGTTTTTGTGTGTTAGCATTCCTCAATTTGAAAGTATGACTTTGTGTTTTTGTGTGTTAGCATTCCTCAATTTGAAAGTATGACTTGTGTGTTTTTGTTTGTTAGCATTCCTCAGTCTGACAGCTGCACCCTGAATCTGACGGGGGATTTCAGTGGTGGAGTTTGTCATGTCGTGAGGATTACTGTAGCTGAAAGTAATGTGGACATGGGACTATTAACACCACACTAAAAAGTAAAAGACCAATAACGACAATGTCAGTAGTCTCCAATCAGGGCTGTCTATGTGGACATGGGACTATTAATATCACAATAAAAAGTAAAATGCCAATAATGACAATGTCAGTAGTCTCCAATCAGGGTCGTCTATGTGGACATGGGGCTGTTAACACCACAGTAAAAAGTAAAACGCCAGTAACGACAATGTCAGTAGTCTCCAATCAGGGCTGTCTTTTGCTGTTGCTCACTGACAAAAGGTGCTAGCAACAGCAGCATGCATTCACTTGTTGATCACTGACATGAGGTACTGGCAACATGAGGTACCAGCACTTGCAGTGTTGTTTTTTGGCAGCTCTACTCGGTGCCAGAGGAAGACGATGACTTGTTTCGCAACTTTGATTTCCTGTCCCCTACGACCCTGTTGCTGGCCCAGTTCAGGGGTCAGGTTGCTGTCCTGGACACACGCACACCTGGGTAAGGGCTATTTCCACCATGTTCTTATTTTCTTCTCAATGTGCAGTAAATACAGTGCTCTTGCAGGTGGTCCTTGACAGTGTTTGCCGGCCTTTCAACAGGGGCTGTTTATTGTCAGTACCATTTGGACATTCACAGTGTTTGTCAGCCTTTCAACAGGGGCTGTTTATTGTCAGTACCATTTGGACATTGACAGTGTTTGCTGGCCTTTCAACAGGCGCTGTTTATTGTCAGTACCATTTGGACATTGACAGTGTTTGCTGGCCTTTCAACAGGGGCTGTTTATTGTCAGTACCATTTGGACATTGACAGTGTTTGTCAGCCTTTCAACAGGGGCTGTTTATTGTCAGTACCATTTGGACATTGACAGTGTTTGTCGGCCTTTCAACAGGGGCTGTTTATTGTCAGTACCATTTGGACATTGACAGTGTTTGTCAGCCTTTCAACAGGGGCTGTTTATTGTCAGTACCATTTGGACATTGACAGTGTTTGCTGGCCTTTCAACAGGGGCTGTTTATTGTCAGTACCATTTGGACATTGACAGTGTTTGCTGGCCTTTCAACAGGCGCTGTTTATTGTCAGTACCATTTGGACATTGACAGTGTTTGTCAGCCTTTCAACAGGGGCTGTTTATTGTCAGTACCATTTGGAGTGAAACCAGCAGAGGGCGGCAGGCAATCAGTCATCCAAGAATGTCACTCAGTTAGATTGTCACAATTGATGTTCCACATGAAAAACCCAAACAGATAAGGGGATGGAGAAAAGATATATAATAATAATGTACTCTTTTAGTTTTATGTGCTGTTTCTCCAAATTAGATCATGTAGCCCATCACAAAGCGAAGAACAAAACAGTCAAAACAAACATCCATGAGCATGCTCACACACGCGCACAGACGCATGTATGCACAAACATATATAGGAATATATAATATATGTACAAACATTTACTTCATGTGCACTCAGGTTTTTGTATAATTGAATGATTCAGGTCCTTCATGGTTGGAAGCCCTTAGACTTGACCGCCTTGCATCCCCACCCCATTCATTGACCAGACTGAAAGATGCATACGCAGACCTGCAAACTGAAAATTGTTTTGACCCGTTAGAAGCATACTTTCAGTGATGTGCATTTTGATGCAAATCCTTCCTCATGCTACTAGTGAGAAAAAGAAAAAGCTAAACAGTTGACAATTTTGAATTTTACTGCCTGGCATATGGCATGCTTGCATACCTCAGGCTTACCTTACCCAGTGATACCTCAGCATTACCTTACCTAGTGTTGCATCGGCGTTACTTTACCTAGTGTTACATCAGCGTTACTTTACCTAGTGTTACATCAGCATTACTTTACCTAGTGTTATCTCTATGTTACCTTACCTAGTATTACCTCAGTATTACCTTACCCAGTGTTACCTTAGCATTACCTTAACTAGTGTTACCTCAGCATTACCTCACCTAATGTTACCTTAGCATTACCTTACCTAATGTTACATCAGCATTACCGTACCTAGTGTTACCTCAGCATTACCTTACCTAGTGTTACCTTAGCATTACCTTACTTAATGTTACCTCAGCATTACCTTACCTAATGTTACCTCAGCATTACCTTATCTAGTGTTACCTCAGCATTACCTTACTTAATGTTACCTAACATTAATTAACCCAGGTTAAAACCCCAGATTAATTAACCCAGGTTTTAACATTATTTTAAAGGGAACCCCAGGCATTAAGTAATAATGCTAAAGGTAACACTAGGTAAGGTAATGCTGAGGTAACACTAGGTACGGTAATGCTGATGTAACATTAGGTAAGGTAATGCTAAGGTAACATTAGGTGAGGTAATGCTGAGGTAACACTAGTTAAGGTAATGCTAAGGTAACACTGGGTAAGGTAATACTGAGGTAATACTAGGTAAGGTAACATAGAGATAACACTAGGTAAAGTAATGCTGATGTAACACTAGGTAAAGTAACGCTGATGTAACACTAGGTAAAGTAACGCCGATGCAACACTAGGTAAGGTAATGCTGAGGTATCACTGGGTAAGGTAAGCCTGAGGTATGCAAGCATGCCATATGCCAGGCAGTAAAATTCAAAATTGTCAACTGTTTAGCTTTTTCTTTTTCTCACTAGTAGCATGAGGAAGGATTTGCATCAAAATGCACATCACTGAAAGTATGCTTCTAACGGGTCAAAACAATTTTCAGTTTGCAGGTCTGCGTATGCATCTTTCAGTCTGGTCAATGAATGGGGTGGGGATGCAAGGCGGTCAAGTCTAAGGGCTTCCAACCATGAAGGACCTGAATCATTCAATTATACAAAAACCTGAGTGCACATGAAGTAAATGTTTGTACATATATTATATATTCCTATATATGTTTGTGCATACATGCGTCTGTGCGCGTGTGTGAGCATGCTCATGGATGTTTGTTTTGACTGTTTTGTTCTTCGCTTTGTGATGGGCTACATGATCTAATTTGGAGAAACAGCACATAAAACTAAAAGAGTACATTATTATTATATATCTTTTCTCCATCCCCTTATCTGTTTGGGTTTTTCATGTGGAACATCAATTGTGACAATCTAACTGAGTGACATTCTTGGATGACTGATTGCCTGCCGCCCTCTGCTGGTTTCACTCCAAATGGTACTGACAATAAACAGCCCCTGTTGAAAGGCTGACAAACACTGTCAATGTCCAAATGGTACTGACAATAAACAGCGCCTGTTGAAAGGCCAGCAAACACTGTCAATGTCCAAATGGTACTGACAATAAACAGCCCCTGTTGAAAGGCCAGCAAACACTGTCAATGTCCAAATGGTACTGACAATAAACAGCCCCTGTTGAAAGGCTGACAAACACTGTCAATGTCCAAATGGTACTGACAATAAACAGCCCCTGTTGAAAGGCCGACAAACACTGTCAATGTCCAAATGGTACTGACAATAAACAGCCCCTGTTGAAAGGCTGACAAACACTGTCAATGTCCAAATGGTACTGACAATAAACAGCCCCTGTTGAAAGGCCAGCAAACACTGTCAATGTCCAAATGGTACTGACAATAAACAGCGCCTGTTGAAAGGCCAGCAAACACTGTCAATGTCCAAATGGTACTGACAATAAACAGCCCCTGTTGAAAGGCTGACAAACACTGTAATGTCCAAATGGTACTGACAATAAACAGCCCCTGTTGAAAGGCCGGCAAACACTGTCAAGGACCACCTGCAAGAGCACTGTATTTACTGCACATTGAGAAGAAAATAAGAACATGGTGGAAATAGCCCTTACCCAGGTGTGCGTGTGTCCAGGACAGCAACCTGACCCCTGAACTGGGCCAGCAACAGGGTCGTAGGGGACAGGAAATCAAAGTTGCGAAACAAGTCATCGTCTTCCTCTGGCACCGAGTAGAGCTGCCAAAAAACAACACTGCAAGTGCTGGTACCTCATGTTGCCAGTACCTCATGTCAGTGATCAACAAGTGAATGCATGCTGCTGTTGCTAGCACCTTTTGTCAGTGAGCAACAGCAAAAGACAGCCCTGATTGGAGACTACTGACATTGTCGTTACTGGCGTTTTACTTTTTACTGTGGTGTTAACAGCCCCATGTCCACATAGACGACCCTGATTGGAGACTACTGACATTGTCATTATTGGCATTTTACTTTTTATTGTGATATTAATAGTCCCATGTCCACATAGACAGCCCTGATTGGAGACTACTGACATTGTCGTTATTGGTCTTTTACTTTTTAGTGTGGTGTTAATAGTCCCATGTCCACATTACTTTCAGCTACAGTAATCCTCACGACATGACAAACTCCACCACTGAAATCCCCCGTCAGATTCAGGGTGCAGCTGTCAGACTGAGGAATGCTAACAAACAACAGCACACAAGTCATACTTTCAAATTGAGGAATGCTAACACACAACACACAAGTCATACTTTCAAATTGAGGAATGCTAACACACAACACACAAGTCATACTTTCAAATTGAGGAATGCTAACACACAACAACAAAAACCAAAGGGTAAAAAAATAACTTTCAAATTGAGGAATGCTAACACACAACAACACACAAGTCATACTTTCAAGTCAGTAGCCCTCTTAGTGTAAGTTCAGACCATCAATAACACTAATAGTAATACTGTGTTGTGACAACTCAGTGCGGATTAACATGATGATACTGAAAATTTGGGGGGGCCTTCCTAATTTCCCAAATCGGTTTGAAACTACTGCGGTTAAACACTGTGAGTTTGGGGGACCCCCAAAACACTAATACTGTGTTGTGACAACTCAGTGCGGATTAACACTATGATGTAAACTGGGGGACCATCACTAACACTAATACTATGTTGTGACAACTCAGTGCAGATTAACACTATGATGTAAACTGGGGGACCATCACTAACACTAATACTGTGTTGTGACAACTCACTGCGGATTAACACAATGATACTGTAAATTGGGGGACTATCAGTAACAGTAATACTGTGTTGTGACAACTCACTGCGGATTAACACAATGATACTGTAAATTGGGGGACCATCACTAACACTAATACTGTGTTGTGACAACTCAGTGCGGATTAACACTATGATGTAAACTGGGGGACCATCACTAACACTAATACTGTGTTGTGACAACTCACTGCGGATTAACACTATGATGTAAACTGGGGGACCATCAGTAACAGTAATACTGTGTTGTGACAACTCACTGCGGATTAACACAATGATGCTGTAAATTGGGGGACCATCAGTAACAGTAATACTGTGTTGTGACAACTCACTGCGGATTAACACAATGATACTGTAAATTGGGGGACCATCACTAACAGTAATACTGTGTTGAGACAACTCACTGCGGATTAACACTGTGATGTAAACTGGGAGGACTTTGCAGTCACGGCTGCATTTAGCCTTCTGCAAAATAACAGCCCAGAGCATAAGCACAAAAAACAACCCCCCACCACATATTATTATATATATATTAATATATATATTATTATTAAAATTTTTATATATATTTTTTAAAAATAATTTTTATACAGGATACCATTTACATACAGGATTCTCTCAAGACCTATTTTATACAAGTGGGAGATACCCACCTTCCCCATGACAGGACTGCGGATAGCTGATGCACAGATCTGACAGGACCTCAGATAGCCAAGGTACATAGCACACAGGACCTCAGATAGCCAAGGTACATAGCACACAGGACCTCAGATAGCCAAGGTACATAGCACACAGGACCTCAAATAGCCAAGGTACATAGCACACAGGACCTGATAGCCAAGGTACATAGCACACAGGACCTCAGATAGCCAAGGTACAGAGCACACAGGACCTCAGATAGCCAAGGTACATAGCACACAGGACCTAAAAATAGCCAAGGTACAGAGCACACAGGACCTCAGATAGCCAAGGTACATAGCACACAGGACCTCAGATAGCCAAGGTACAGAGCACACAGGACCTCAGATAGCCAAGGTACATAGCACACAGGACCTCAAATAGCCAAGGTACATAGCACACAGGACCTCAGATAGCCAAGGTACAAGCACAAAACCTCAAATAGCCAAGGTACATAGCACACAGGACCT
>JABMCL010003453.1:0-36790 GCA_018857735.1 Alviniconcha marisindica | reverse complement strand
TCGGTTTTGTAGTTGAAGGGAAACGACTTTTCAGGCATAACATGGCAGCTAGACTGACCTCCCTTAAAATCTTCTTCCTTTATGGGGGGGCCTGGGAGTGTTTTTTCAAAAAAAATTTCTTGGGGGGGAAGGGTTTTGCTCTGTTTCATTTCTGGGTCATGGCTACTGATAAAAGGAAGGAAAATCGTCTACATCTTACTGCATTTGAAATTTTAATGAGGTTTTGAATGAGGGGCAAAGTTGATAATGAAACATTTTGTACAACGTGTGAAAGGCAGGGGGAAGAAAGGGTGATTTTTTTCCAAAATTTTGGGGGTGAATGAGGATTGACTCTCACCTCCCTCAAAATGAAAGTAGTGATCTTTTATTTATTTTTGACATTGCTGATGTAAATTATACTTCTTTTTTTTCATCCCTTTTAAAATTTTAAATATATTGTATCCCCAGCATCATGTAAATTTTATGATGATTTTCCCCTTAAACTGAGAGAACAAAATGAAAAAAATGTAAGTACATAACTCCCAAAAATTTCCTTTGGCATATGGCGTGCAAAAAGGCCGGGCATTTAAGGGTTAAAACCTATTGGGGGCACAAACCCTTTCTATCCCCCCCCATTTTTTTTGTTTTTGAATGATTTCATTGACTGTGTGTATGCGGTGTTTTCATGCATCCGTGTGTGCACAAGTGCAGTGTGTAATGTTTAACTTTTTTGGGGTAAACTGTCGGGAACTTCCCCTTTGCAAATTTTAGGTCATTAAAAACAATCACATCATTGAAATCTCACCTCCCAAGCTATCCATGGGGTGTGGGTGGGGTTTGTGTTTTAATGCCTGTGTGTGTGTTTTTTTTTGACTCTTTTGGTTTTTATTTTTGGGTGATGGGCTCGTGCCCCAAATTTGGGATAAATAAAAACAAAATTTTTGGGTTATTATTATTTGAACTGTTTGGTAAAATTTTGTAGTTTTTTTTTGCCTAAAACGTCTCAACTTTTGACTAGTTTATTTTTTGAATTTTCTACAGCGGGCCAAAGGGCTCTATTTTTAAATGTTTAGAGGTTTGCAGAAATTAATTTACAAATATGCTTTAAATGTTATATCTATTAAAAAATGTTATTATGATATGCATTTCTGCCTGAAAATTTGTTAAATCTTTGACTTGGATAGGAAGTATGAAAGAAATTTTGGGTTTTTTTTATGCCCATTAAAACCCTTAGGTTTCTCAGGGCTTTAAACACTTTTTTTCCGATACACAAATCTGTTAAAAAATGCCCAAAGGGAAAAAACTTATAGTATTCAGTTTTTTTTTTAAACGGTCAAAAGGGAAGTGGGTAAAACAAAAAGGGGGAAAACCCTTTGGGATTTGGATGAAATAGCAAAAAAAGGGATTTTTTTTTTACATTAAATTATATATATATTATAAAATATATTTTACTAAAAATCGGGGTTCAAAATTTTTCCCATTCTAAAATTTTACTTAGAATAACAGACTATCATTTTAGATGGTCACAGTGCAACATTTTAACCCACTTTGCCCCAGACCGCCCGTCACTGCCCGCTCTTTTTCCTTACCACACGACCCCAGACTGCCCAGTAGCGGCCAGCTAGAGCAGACGCTCCATACTAGCATCCCGGCTTATGCAAGTAGGAACGGGATTCTCACAAGACTTGTAGCCTTGTTTCTGCTATTCTTTATTACTTCTGACGATGCTCTTTGTTCAAAGTTTGGTGGAGTTTGAGAGATGTTGTGAATGTTCAAAGTTGCAAAATGGACACACAATAGATGCACGGAAATAAACAAAAGCCCTACTGTTTGCCCTACAGCAATGGTGGTGGAGCTTCATCCATTCATATTTGAACTGCAAATAAGTCAGTTACCCTGCAGGCACCCTAAAACCCGACATTCAGATGCAGACATTTCAGACCTGGGATTTAGTTTTTTATGCTTTTATTCTTGAGTGAAAGAAATCAAAACCTGTTACAAGAACACTGTATTCACAAACTGGGAAAAATATGAAGTGAGCTGAAACTTTTGTTTGGAGTTTATTATTGATTTTTAAAGTTGTATACCAGGATCATTTGACACAGTTACTTCCCTTCACAGTGGATTTCACAGCAAAAGGGCAGCAGCTGGTCTGGGGCCAAGTGGGTTAAACACACACACATGCAAACACCATTTATGAATCAAGAATTCATATTTGAGCTGTGTGTTTTGTTGACTAGTAACTATAATGTAAGACAGCACACCATGATAATGTGAGATGTGTTTTCTGTAACTACATTACCCAGAAGAAGAAAAAGACTGCATATTTAACCACTTACATTTTATGTTATCATGTCACGTTGATTTAGAAACTATCCTACTGATTTCCTTTGCAGTACAAGTCCTAAGCTTTTGAATTTTGGAATAAAACAATATATGTGCAGTGGTGGGTGTGACGCTGATGGTGTACCTGTGTTGTTGTGGGTGTGATGGTGTAATGTGCTGTGGTGTACCTGTGCTGTGGTGGGTCTGATGGTGACAGCAGAATTGATATTTGAGTGCTGCCTGATCTCTGGACTGTTGAGAAGTGAAGACAGTGTTTGCCATGCCTCCCTCTCAGCTTCTCTGCTCAGCTCATGTCTACACAGTTTTAAGACATATTGTTTATAACAACATTAACACATATATATATGACTTAGTGCCAAAAGGTGTGCATCGGTGTGCCAATAAAGTCTGTTTCAAACACTTTGTCTTGTTGTTGTTTTGTGTGTGTTCATAATTGGTCAATATCAAAGTGGAAGCAATATGAGTTTCAAATCTGGAGCTGCTGGCGCAAAATTTATTTTTGAAAGTGAAAAGCGCCACTGAATTTGACCCCTCAAAATGGACATGCTCACAGTGAGTGCTTCTGATGCTTTCATTCACATACATGTCAAATCAAAACATTACCTCAGTTACCGATTTGTACACAGGAGATATCGCTTTACACGGTGCATATAAAATTGATTATCACTAAGTTTTGTTTTGGGAGTTAGAGGCTCCAAAATGTCCCTCAATCAAACGTTATGTGTGTTGAAATGTTTCATGACCAGCATCCGTAGACAGTCTAGCGAAGACATGACTTTCTCTTTCGCTGCAACTTTACCCGTCACTGTGGTACGTCACTGCATCAGGTGCCAATGTTTTCTTTTACTGCCAAATGTCTGGGTATGTTTTTAAAATATATTTTGCCATTCTTCATAAAAATTGTTGCAATAAATAACATTCAACAACGTATTAAATTAAACAAGCAAAAGGAAAAAAAAAAAGTTTTTGCGCTTTTGCATGCACTACATCCGGGTAGTCAGGTTACACATCCAGGTCATTTGCTTTGAGCACATGGCCACATGGAAGAGATGTTGTGACATGCAAAAGGTGTGTGGTTATATTTTTGAAGACCATAAAAGGTGTAATGTTCAACATAAATTAAACGTTCATCGGATATTTAGTCAAATCTTACAGTTATACGATGATATTTATATTGGTATATGCCGAATCTTTTAAAAATATCGGAATGTAAGCATACAATGCGATTTTTTGTTATAACAATAACAATATACTTTATTTATCCCAGCGGGAAATTAAAGCTGTTGTTCAATCGCACAACGAAGAACATATATCTCAATAATATGCTGTCAATCTTAAGTTTGTTCAGATGCTTTCGTAAATTTGTTTTTGCTGAGTTTCTTACAACATGGGTGCGTGTTGAAATCATAATGTTTGTCAGCAGAATGGTTATAAGCAGTATATTCTGATCATATTCTTTACATTTTTTGCTTGCACCTAACACAATTCATTTTGTTTACAAACTACATCTGCAAACAGATTACCATACATGGTAGACAATTTGAATTTCCAGAAGCTAAAGTTGTAGTTAGGAGTTGAACATTACGATTACAACACGAGCTGTGGAAATAATAACGTTTGACATAATGATAGTGACCATGCTGTCTGCCATCCAGAGTTTTAAAAATGGAAGGTGCAGATCTTTTATTAGCACTATTCATTAGGCTATGATTTTTCAGTCATATTTATTATCATTTTTTTACTAATCCATTCAGTTTGAAGTTAACTATTCAACTATTTTTGTCCTAGGCCCTTGAGTCAACATGACCAAGAAACGCACTGATGACAGGTTTGTGTGTGTGTTTTCCTGTGACACCCAAAAGCAGCAAAAGTTGCACTCACTCTTCATGGATACATTTTGTCTGTTACAAAACACTTACTTGTTTGTTAAACAAAAAGTATTACTTCTTTTGTTATGAAAAACAAAGTACCAAGTTGTGTCATTAACGTTATGTTATCCACTACAACAAAGTTAGACATGCTACTTTGTGTAACGCAGCAAAAACTGTTCACGTGGAAATAGCTGTGTCCTTTACTTTACAGTAATAAAAACTTCTATTGACTTATCATTTTCATCAAGAAACAAGCAACATTGTACATCTTGTTGAAATAGTAATGTCTGACATATTTGTTAATCATTTGCTGTTTGTCTCAAGAAAGCTTAAATTTGAAGAAGAAAAAAATCACCAAATCTGCCATGTCACATTGTTCTATTAAGGAATAACTACAAAAGAAAATGCTACAAAATTTGTTGCTTTTTATTCATTTTAATTTTTTCAAGATTGGCTGTATGTTGAACGTTATCCACTGCAACAACTCGGGCATAGCATGCTATTCTGTGTGACACAGAATAACACCAGTTCATTTGGTAATATTCATGTAGATCACATCTTGTAAGTTCAGTTGGTATTTTGCAGTTAACTGCATGATTAGCAGGACAGTGATGTGGGCTTGTTGTTATGTTCAACATATTGTCACAAATCACATTGAAGGTCAAATTTCTTGGGAACAAAGAGCAACACTGCCTTCTCCCTTCACTGGTGGATGACTTCACAATCACATGTGTTCATTCAGAAAATGCATTACCTCACTCGCATCCTGTCAACTTTATTTTCTAGTACCTCTGTCCTCTTTTCTTGCCCACCTTTTGGCATATAGTCATATATATATATACATATATATGACTTAGTGCCAAAAGGTGCGCAAGAAAAGAGGACAGAGGTACTAGAAAAAAAGTTGACAGGATGTGAGTGAGTAATGCATTTTTTGAATGAACCCATGTGAAGTCATCCACCAGTGAAGGGAGAGGCAGTGCTGCTCTTCATTCCTTATAAATTTTGACTTTCAGTGTGATTTTTACAAGATGTTGAACATTACACTTACAACAAGCCACATCACGTGCTGCTAATCATGCAGTTACCTGTGAAAACCCAACTGATTTTACAAGATGTGATCCACATGAGTATTACCAATAAACTGTTGTTGTTCTGTGTCACACAGAACAGCATGCCATGCATAGTTTGTTGCAATACTAACATTCATATACAGCACATCTTGAACATTTTAAATGAATAAAAGCAACACATTTTGAAACCTAAACAGTTTTCTTTCAAAACAATATGTGACAAGGAAGATTTGAATGATTTTTTCTTCTCAAATTTACGCTTTCTTGCATAAACAGCAATGATGTAAGAAATATGTCGTACATTACTATTTCACAAGATGCTGTTTGTTTCTTGATGAAAATGATAAATCAGTACTTTTTTATTACTGTAGAGTATAGACCACATAACTATTCCCAATGTGACCATTTTTGCTGCGTTAATTTTGGTGTATTGGATAGCATATGTTTCAATAGACGACCTGGTAACTTTGTTTTGTTCATAACAAAATAAAATAATACTTATTATTTAACAAACAAGTAAGTGTTTTGAAAGAGAAAATGAGTAAAAAACAATAACCAAAAGACCAAACTAAAAAAACTGCCTGCTTTTGGGTGTCCCAGGAACACACACAACGCAGCCTGTCATCCATGTGTTTCTTGGTCATGTTGAATCGGGTGCCTAGGACAAAAAATAGTTGAACAGTTAAATTAAGGAAAAGAATTAATAATAATAAATAGAAAAAAATGTAATAAATATTTTAAAAAAATCCAGCCAAAGAATAATGCTATTAAGATTGGCACCTTACATTTTTAGAACACTGGTGCAGACAGGCATGGTCACTAGAATTATGTCGAACGTTATTATTTCAACAGCTCGTGTTTGTAATCGTAATGTCAACATCTAATTGACGACTTAACTTGACGACTTTAACCTGTATAAATTCGATTGTCTACCATATTATAATGATTTGTTTGAAGACGTAGTTTGTAAACAAAATGAACTTGTGTTTTTAGCGCGAGCAAAAAATGTAAAGAATACGATCAGAATATACTGGTTATAACCAATCTGCTGTTCTCGCACATTACGATTTCAACATGCACTCATGTGGTAAGAATCGGTGAAAACAAATTTTCAAAAGCATCTGAACAAACTTTAGCATCGCAGCAACAAAATTTCACGTCTGTATGCTAACATTCCCCGATACTTTTAAAGATTACGGCATTACCAATACAAATATCATCGTGTAACCGGAAGATTTGACTAAATCTCTGATGAACGTTTAAATAAAGTTGAACATTACGGTCTTCAAAAATATTACTACACACCTTTCACATATCAGAACGTCTCTTCCATGCGGCCATATGCTAAAAGTACTGACTGGAAGTAGTGGCAAAAGCGCAAAAACTTGATTTTATATGCACTGTGTAAAGCGATATCTCCTCTGTGCAAATCGGTGACTGAGGTAATGTTTTGATTTGTCATGTACGTGAATGAAAGCATCGAAAGCACTCACCGTGAGCATGTCCGTTTTCTGGGGTGGAGTTTCGTGGCGCTTTCACTTTAAAAAAATTATATTTCTCCAGCTGCTCCAGATTTGGAGCTCATGTTGTTTCCACTGTGATAGTGACCAATTATGAACGCACACACAAAGCAACAAGACAAAGTGTTTGAAACGGATTTTATTGACAGTCAAAAATCGGACCCCCCATTTGCGCACCTTTTGGCACTAAGTCATATATATATGTTGCATGGAAGGTGAACGTTACTACATTTACACATGTATACACATTGCACATACAAAATTATCACTAATAACAGTCTTTCTGAATGACATGTTTTTATCTATCACAAGTAAGTCCAGGTTAAAATTTCCTGAAAACAACAACAAACAAACAATTTAAAAAAAAAAACACCAGGTGATTACATTTACAGGTCCAGCAGAAACCTTAACTACCTGCTAATTGTCATTCTGACTCAGTGTCTTTTCCCATGTTTGTGTTGTTAATAAATAACCTGTCCTTTGGGCAAAATCACATGAATTATGATCTTCAATTTTTATGAACTGATTTGATAAATTAAATACATATAATATTGTAATCTTTTCAATCAAACTAAAAGATTACTGATCCCTTGTACTTGTAGCACACATGACTTACAATCACTTACAATGAAAGTGAACAATGTGTTAAATTACTTTGGAGTATCCAACCAGACCAATCCGGCTACCACAGCAAGGAATTAATTCATGAAAAGAAAATCAACAAACCTCTTTTTGTTATTGATGAGAATAGTGATGACAGTGTCCATGATAACCTGATGTTTATTGGGCCCAACCTCATCTTGGGTAAGCCATAGCTTGCCAGCCAACTTCAAACGCTCTGTGACATCAACACGCTGGTCTTTAAGTTGCCCCATCATGCACACTGAACACAGAAAATACACAGTTCAGATAAACAAAGTGATCTTTAAGTCACCCAATCATGTGGAGTGCAGATAAACACCCTGGTCCCTCAGTCACCCCATCATGGACACTGAACAGAGAAAATACAGATTAACACATGGTGTAAGTCGGGCTGTCAGTGTGTGGACGGCTTCGTGCAGCAGGGAGACCAGTGCATCAACAGGACCATGTGCCCCTGCCACCATGGCGGAAAGGACTACTATGAGGGCGACGTCATCGCCATGGACTGCAACCAGTGGTCAGTTGCTGACATCCTTCTTACTTTCCACCGTAGTTGCCATCGTCATTCCATCGTTGTAACCAGAGGTCATTAGACAGTGCAGATAAACATCCTGGTCTTTTAAGTCATACTGAACAGAAAAAATACACACTAACAAACAGTACACAATAACACACTGCAAACAAACACCCTGGCAGGTATTTAAATCACCCCATCATACTCACTGAATGAAAAAATACATGTATAACACACATAAACACCTTGGTATTTAAGATAAGACAGATAAAATGATACTTTATATTGTCCATAAAACTAAAACTTATAAAAGGAAATTTGCCTAGGAACAATGTAACATGCAAAAAACAGTTAAAAGTAACACCAACAACAAAAAACAGGATAATTCAGTGTAAACTGTATGACATATTTATATATATATAAACTAGAGAGATAATGAAAGCATGCCTACAGAAGGGAGGGGAGGGGGGAGAGAACCAGATCTAGCTGCACCAGAGTAAGGCACTGTTTTTGGGGGTGGAACTTCTGGAAATTTAAACCCCAATTTTAGGAGGGGGACCATCCCCAAAACCCGGCATGTCCACAGGTGGTGGATAGTGGGAAGACCCCAAGATATTGAGGTTTAATTTCAAAATAAGCCAGCTTGCCTGACGAAGAAGTCACAGACCAAACTTGCAGTGCTCTACAAGGACAGGGTGGGGTAGCAGGTGGCTCTGCTACACCTAAAAAAAGCCTCAGGTGTCCATTGATGGGATCATTGGTGAATATGGGCCACTATAACTAGTATAACTATAAGCCCTAGCTACAGGGTGGGATCCCCAGAAAACAATCCCCCCTGCGCTACAGGGCAGGACGTAGGGGCCAGAAGCTGAGGGCGAGGTAACCCCGACAGAAAACCTGTTGAAGATGGAGGTACTGAGCCACTGGCACTCTCCAGAAAATGACAATACCATGCACTTTAAATGCCAGCAGCAATCAAGAAAAAGATGAAAAGATCTAGTACGTTGTGTGCTTTTACAGCGAGTGGGTAAACAATACCCCTTAAAAGGTGTTCACTAAATAAAACATGGAGAAAGAGGAGGAGAAGAAGAAGAAAAAATAAAACTATTCCCTTCAGAGAGAACATGCTTGGGAGCATAGGGCCCTTTCCAGGTCTAATTCAATTCTTTCTGCAAGGTGCAATGAATCTTATAGGAAGCCCCCAAAACAGGCATATCACTATAGCAGTGAGTAGCAAAATAACTGAACCGGAAAGCTTTGACAGCAAGTCTCTATCATTATTTTCAAAATACATATTATAATATAATACATCATCAGATCGTGTGTTGTTACTGTTAAACAAATTGCAAATTAGAGTGTCTCTTTGTCACTAGTGTCAGTCTGTCACTCTGTGAGACTGTGTGTTCAATCTTCAAAGTTGAGCTGTCACAGGGTTGTCCATTTATGAGTAAAATAATAATGGGGGGAGAGAAAGAGAGAGGGGGAGAGAGGGGGAGAGGAGAGAGAGAGAGAGAGGAGAGAGAGAGAGAGAGAAGAAACTTTGGGGTTTTTTGCCCAGTCAACTAGTAGTACTACTAGTTACAGTTATATCTGGGTGAGAGAGAATTTGGGGAAACACACTTCAGTCAAAGTACAAACAGGGGGCCAAAATTTTTAGAAATTATAAAATTTTTTAACAAAATAAACCCCTCTCATGCAAAATTGCATTTACTGTACACAAAAAGTCTAGCTCTGTATGATAGAATGCACTTTAATTATAAAAAGACTAATTTTAAGTAGCATCCCTCTCCCACAGTGCTTAGGAGCTGTGTGAAAGTCGAGGTGGACATCTTGGGCTCCCATCCCTAATAAACTGACGGTTTCTGTGGACGTAAAGCAACACTTCAACCATCCCTCTCTCTCAGTCTCTGTCTGTCTCTCTGACGTCAAAGTGTGAAGTCTGTTGTCAGAACAAGCCAACTTTGACAGCTGCCAGGCCAAGGTGGGTGACATCAAATGAGGTCAGTGGTAATTCACTGCATCTGGTAATTCATTGCCTCAGTGCATACGTCAGTTTCAAAGTTTCTGACCACATTCCAGCTCAGCATAATGTTGTGAAAGACAACACAAAAAACTCTAACTATTTAAAAAATCCCCCCCCTACCCCACACACACACCCCCCCTTTTTTTCATAGTTCTGAATTTTTCCACTACTTACTCTGAGCTGCTTGACAATAGGCCGCCTACTGAATAAGGTACACAAACGAGCCAGGAACCGCCCAGTACAAGCGAAAGGCCGAGATCTAAACTGCCTTCAGAGCAAATTCCGCATTTCCACGTGACACTTTTAAAAACTCCCGGTCTCCCCGCAGCCTTCCACCAACCATGGGACAACAGTGGAAGGGATGAATGAAGTGCGAAGGGCCCTCAAAGATACTCAAAGTGCCCTAACAAAGCCACCTGCAAGCCAGACCAGTGCCAAGAAAACCGGAGAGTTAGAATGAAGGTAGCAGGCACTGGAAATGAGAAGAAAGCCATCATTCCAACAGTACTTTCACGCCTGGCTGGAAGGAACCAGCCATCACCCGACGATTTCTTTGTTCGGTAGTGTTGATACAGCAGAGAATCCCAACAGAAAATTGCATGTGTATGAAATAAAATTAAAATTAAATAAATGTTACAAACACAATGCCAATTTGTCCAAACAAAAATGGTTACAATGTAATGGTCTAAGTTCTCTAACTAATAAACCACGCACCTGGCATGGACAGCGCCATGTTGGATGTTGCGCTAGCAGACAGAGTTACCTCCCACGAGGATGCGGGAATGAGAGTGTTGGCAGAACCATCGTATGGTACCTTAATAGTGTCAAAAGCACATACAATACAATAAGTAACCGACTGCGCTCTCATTCATTACTAGGAAGCAAAAGTCAGGGTATGGTGCAAGCAACAACAGTTTATTTATGCCTGCATGTCAACTAAGGCAACCAAAAGAAAGTCAGTGTAGAAAACGCAGATAAAAACCTGGCGGCCGCCGAGGCTATCCCCCCGGCGACGTACGCGGGTAACAATACGGCGGACTAGGTAAATATTCTACTAAGTGATGTACATATATCAGTTATCACAGCTTGTTAACCATCAGTCAATACAATGGCTATAAGCAAAGTCATACAATATCAGTCAGTCACTGAATAAATACCGTCTCAGTGGTAGTGTCGCACATGACTGACTCATAACACTGTCATTGACGTGACATGCCGTGATTAGCAATCCGCATAACAATAGACACAGCGGCAATAGTACAAACTATAATTATTATGGATCGAAAAGGTAAGTCACAAATAGCATTCACAGTTAAGATTGGCTGCTTAGCCAATCGACATAAATTACTACTAAAAAAATTATATACTGACACTGAGTCAGTAACAGCTGCCTTGTGTTGGAACAAGGGTATGCTGTCAGTGTCTCATATAGTCACACCGCATCCCCGGCCACAGCCTGCTTACAGCATCCTATAATACAACATATAAACTCAGATTAAGCTACTGTACAGTGACTTGGTGGGTATTAATCAAAGAAGAATCGTGATTACATTCAGTGAAAACAACAAATGTGGGCTCATGAATAACTGATACAACTCATAATAATTTATTTTTCTTTATAAGCAGTTTATGGTGATCATCCATTCTAATTGATCATTCAGATTACGGCTCGTTGGCCTTTTAGCCTTTTTGCTAAGTCATGTTTTGGTTTATAATATGTGTAATGTAGCGTGGTGGAGCGTAACGGGACAGTGACGGTAGCGAGTCAGTAAAAATGGAGACCACAGGCGGACAGCAGCAATCAGGTTTTATTGCTACAGCACACCACACAAAATCCTCACTCCTTTTGCATAGATAAGAGAGACAGCGCGAACCGCAGGCCACGCTATCCTTTCTGTGAAATCATTACTCTGGACACAAAATGGCTGACAGTGTGTTTTTATTGGCCCTTTTAAATACAGTTTCCTCCAGCAATAACTAAACTAATTAAAACATGAAAGAAACATCAAATAAAAGCTACAGTTACAATCTTTTTTAAACTGTATAAACAAAATGCACACACAGCTTATTTTATTTGTAGAAGTGGGAAGCGCGTGGCTTGCACCTGTCTATAAACAGTCAGACAACTAAATCACAACTATTACAATGTAAAAACATTAATGTTACTAAAACTTATATCAGAATAAGAATTGCACTCATGGTTAAAATAATTTTGCCACTTGAGAATTACACAATGCAACGCTCTGTAAAAAAACTTAGAACTCACTCAAGACTAGCACTAAAACAATCGGTGAACTCCGCCCCTGGGGCGTGTTATCTGATCGCAACATCGCTGATAAGTGATAATGGTCTGAATACAGCTGACTTAGCTTCTGCACAGTACACAATACTTAATAAGTAAATTTCAACCCAAAATAAACACTGAAGCATAAGTGCTTCAAACAAAATTATGCGACAAAGTATTGATCGACACAGAATTACTTTTGAGTCAACAAAACAACGATTCACGCTACACGCCGCGCTTCTAAACAAGCGTCGTCTGCTCCAGTTCCCAGGTTACTAACAGTACAGTAATGAAATTGCGTGGATCTGTTATTCGGGACAGGATGTGTAAAACGTGCCAAAGGCACTTTGCTCACCATATGCTCAGCATTATTCGTTTTAGGAGTGCTGCGTACGTTTTTACAATATAAATGAATCTGCTGGAGCAAGAGTACACCCTTCAACTACACAAGAAGATAGTTCTTATTGATCAGTATGCACATTTTTATATATTATATTATTTTTACTAACAGAGTTGTAAACAACTGGAACAGCTTTCCGCCCAACATTGTGTTAGCAGGAACTCCTTCAAAAATCTTCTGGACGAACACTGCCGGAAACAGAACTGATATAAAATATATATGGCCGCACAAAGTAACTGACGAAAACAAGCCAGCATACTGATCAATAAGAACTGTCTTCTTGTGTAGTTGAAGGGTGTACTCTTGCTCCAGCAGATTCATTCGGTTCAGCTTGAACAAGGAACAAACATTCACGATCATAAAAACCATGTATAATTATAAGAGTTTCAATCATATCACCTCTTCTGCTTTTGCTCTTATGTATTCCGGGCTTGGCAATGTTAGTTCCATTAGTCTTTGTTCATACTCCAGGTTGTTCATGCCAGTAATATGTTTGGTAAAGCGTCTTTGCACATTTTCAATACGATTTAAAAATTAATTTAAAATAAAATAAAATATGGTGCCCACACCACATTACCGTATTCTAACTGTCTTTTCCTTTTTGATTGGGTAGGAGTTTATGGCCCCAGGCGCTGGGCCCGCATAGTTCAGGAGCTGTGCTGTCACGGTAAGAGTCGAGGTGGCCGTCCTGGGCTGTCCGTCTAACGAACCTTCTGGTTTCCGTGGACGTAAAACTATATTGAACCAATGCTTCGGCATTAGTCTCAGCTTGTCCTAATGTCCAGCGGCATCTGGACATTAACGCTACCACCTGCTGGGCCGCCGTCACAGTCTTCCCCAGTGTCCTGCGTAGCAGGTGGCCAGTCAGAACAGCGCACAGGCTGGGCGTTAACAGGCTGTAACTAGTGTAAGCAGCACTGCTCTGCTCAGCCTGGGAAAGAGGCTAGGGATGTGTTGCCAAAAATGTGGGCTAGTTCTCTGCCCCTTGATTTTGTTTGAAAAGCCGTCAACGACTGTCATCGTTCAGCCGCGGAGTATGGAAAACAGTCATGTTCCTTCGCAGGGGCCATTTCTCATAGTCTCCCAAAATATATGTAGCCGCTAGTATGTTATGTTGCCATTGTTGGATGTTCAGTTTGAGCGATGCTTTGCTGATGCAAAGTTATCCCTCTAAAGTGCGGCATAACTTATTTGTTTAGTTTTCTACCAATCTATTTTTCTACATGAAATCGGTGGTATATTATGGCTAACACGTTAAGATGCTGACTTCAGAATGTTCATTTTAAAGGAAAAGCAAGGTTTTTAAGTACGCAAAATGACCATCAAATGATTGACAAATGAGTCACTAGTTTGAAATGAAATGAAATCAAAAAATGAAAAAAAAGAAGTATTTTATGTTGGTTTTCAATCGATTTTATTTCGCAGCAGGCTGGCGTCAGTCTGGGGAGTTAGTGCGGTTGCCATCTTAGATTCATCAGTAAACTGTGTATGTGTGTGGTTGACAAAAGCTCTAACCATGCCAGCCTGCTGTATTGCAAAGCAAAATAGTAACAACTCACAAGCAACTTATGCACGAGTTCCCGCGGAATCGAGCCGCTGTGAGGCGAAAATGAGTCAAATCTGTACAATTCAACGACTGAGCTTTGATGCTGCGCCTCCCGGTACCATTTATTGTAGCAAACACTTCAGCTGATGCAATTTCGTAAACTTTATGGCGGAATACAAATGGGGTTTGCTTCAAGCGAATTTGTGGAAACTGTCCACAAGGTAACCGACTTGCAAAAAAAAATCCAGTTCAGTCTCCAAGGAGGCGATGGCTTGGCAAGCGCACAACATGATGCCAAACAGAGATACAGAGAGATAAACAGAAAGCGATAACAGAGGCAAAAGCAAAAGTCGAAGACACAGATGCCTACGGCAGAAGGGCAATGAAGAAAGAGAGACCGTACAAAAGTACCTGGCCCAACGAAAGAAAGACCAAACCAAAAATGCTGGTGAACAAAAAATAGCTGCCCTAATCAGTCAAACAAACAGCTGACATAAATGAAAGAAACAAAACAGCTGAAACACCTCCAAAACAATAACGGTTGCCTACCTGCAAGCATAAAGGTGGAACACACACACACACACACACACACACACACACACACACACACACACACACACACACACACACACACACACACCACACACACACACACACTGGGCTGCATTAAAGCAAAAAGCTAATCAGGACTACCGATGACAAACATCGGGATGTAAACAATCGACCCGCTGTAAGGCGAAAATGGGTCAAATTTGTACCATTCAAACGAGCTGACTTTGATGCTGCGCTCAGTCACGCCCATTTGTGCAGCGCCTCAGTCACGCCCATTTGTGTAGCGAGCACTTCGCTGAGTGCGATTTCGTAAACTTTATGGCGGAATACCAAATGGGGTTTGCTTCAAAGAGGAATTTGTAGTTCCAACACAGACACTGTTTCCTGGATGGTGCAAATAAAAGTTATGTTATAGCAACCTCTGACTTGCGACTCTTCATTCGTGCTTCCAACCTGCTTCCCTCAACTCCCCACCCCGCTCCCCTACATTATTAAACAAGATACAAAACCCAGCATTACCAATCCTACAATCGGTCTAACTAATGATTTAAAAAGTGGTACTATAACCTTTTTGTGTTTATATTGAATGTAATGTGTGATCATGCCAGCTATTTTATTTGTTGTTTTGACAGTCTCATTTTTATGCTGCTCAAATTTTAGGTCTTTATCAACAACAAAAAACTTAGTCTTTTTCTACCTCTATATAGGGATGAAGCTCTCTGCCATCCATCTTCTTCTTTGGATTAGGCAGCCCGTATCACATGAGCAAAAAAAAAAAAATGCTCAGAATCAGTCTTTTGGGGGGTCTGCAGTCCTATAAAGTGGTATAAAACAAAACAAATTTAGACAGGGAAAAGTGCAGTGTATTAACTGCTGTTTAGGTATCCGGCTGAACCAAAATCCGGCTACCGTAGCGGTCCCCGGGGATGAACCCCGACCGGCACAGCTCCAGCCTTCACTTACCCACTTTTCGTTAATACTTGTTAGAGGTCAAGTAGGGAGCAGACCTTGGTCACGAAGGGGTGGGTGCTATGGTCACTTCTTGCGGAAGGCTGTTCCACTCTGGGATGGTCCTAGGAAAGAAAGTCTTCTGTCTATATTCTGTCCGGTGGGATGGAATGTCGTAGGTGAGGTCGTGAGTATTCCAGGTATACTTAATCCTGGGGTGGTCAGATTTTGAGGGGCAGTGTCTTGGCTCGATGTGGATGTCGCCGCGACAATATGTGCCGTAAAACCCGGCACATATTGTCACCGGCGACAATAATGATTTGATCGGCGACAATGTACGCAGCAACATTGTCTACACCTCGTCAGAAGTCGGTCAACAGTGAGTGCGCAAACATTGTCGGAAACGGTTCCTTTCAAAATGTCGGTTAAATACCTTGGAGTCCACTGATCTCGCCTGAACGTTGCCAGTGTAGCAGCACATCAGCAGCATTTGTCGTGCGTCCTTCCTAGAGCTCTGACGTGTCGTGTCAATCCGACCATATCTGTGCAAAAGCACTGCTGCAAGACTTGTTGCGGCAATGGTCATGTCTGGTCTTGATTATTGTAACTCAGTTTTCACGGGCTGACCAGCGGACCAGATCGCTGGCTTGGTTACAGTGGGTGCAGAATAACTCAGCACAGCTCGTGATGAGGAAAAAGAAAAAAGAAAGAAAGACAAACAAAAAAAGAAAGAAAAAAGAAAAAAAGAAAAAAGAGAAAAAAAAGAGACGAGATCACGTAACACCTCTTCTCAAGGAACTTCATTGGCTACCCGTAAAATTTCGCTGCCAGAACTCGATGGCGACTCTTGTTTATTGCCATTTTAAAGAGTCTTTACTTCTTATCTTTCTTCACTTATGAACTGTGTCGCTCTCTTTTAATGAAACGCTGCTCAGAATCCCCAAACAAAGTCTCAGATCATTCGGACGACGTTCTTTCAGTTTCATGGCACCATCTCTCTGAAGCTCAATGCCGGCCACTCTAGGAAATGTACCAACATTATCCCAGTTTAAATCTCACCTCAAAACATTCCTGTTTTCCCAAGCTTTCCAGTAGAATTTAGTAATTTGTTTGAATAAAAAAAAGGTGTGTCTGTGTGTGGCTTGTTGAATGAAGATGGATATAATACCTGAATATGGAGAGGAGTAGCGGGAGAGAGCGGAGGGCAGGAGCATGAGAGAATCCAGAGCAAGAGAGGGGTGAGGCGGAGAGGTAGAGGTGGGGTGAGAAAGCAGACTCTATTTATTTGTAGTTATTGAGGTATAGTTCATTTAATAATTGTTGTATTTGAGTGAACGAGCGGGGACTGATGTGCGTGCGTGCGTGCGATGTGCGTGCGTGCGATGCTGTGCCTGCGCGCCACACACACACTACACTGTTGACTGGGTATTGATATTAGCTGAGGCGGAAATACTCTGTGAAGAGGAAGGTTTTCAGTTTGGCTTCCTACTCAAACTGGAGCGTAACCTTTACGTGACGTGGGGAGGGGTAGGAGCGTACTCCGTGTACAGAAATATCGACGTCAAAGTGCGAAAGCCATGAGTCTTGCGCTTATATTGCTGGATTTTCAGCATGCGGGTGTCAGAAGAAGAGCGTAGTGCACGAGACGGAGTGTAGACATGTAGTAGCAGTTCATTGAGGTAATGATGATGTGGGGCTTCATGTCCTCGGATGTCGGGTTGACATATTAGGGACAAACTGTAAGCACTGAGGAGGTAAGCAGGACCAGAAACCATTTATACCACTGAACACCGTCATACAAGCGTGTAGCAGTGCACTGATACATTATCTCTCGGACTGATTTCCAAAGGCTGAAAGCATGGGTATGGGCTGAATTCAGCACCAAATTTGACGACCTGAAAAATTGCGCTACACTGCTCATCAGCGGCCTTTAGGGACTGCCGTTGGAACTGAAGAAAAAGGACGTAGCTGACAAGCGGCCGCCTGCAATTACGCCATTGCAATTCAGTAATAATTATCTGGAAACACTTACAATTATGTGCTTTTGACGCAAGGAAGCCGTTGAAACTGAGCGTCAAACCCGCGGCGGCGACCGGTTACTGATGTGGTGACTGATTACTAGTCACTCAGACTCATGAGTTACCGATGTCTGGAGATAATTAGTAACTGATCATGTTGAGATAATTATTATGTTGAGATAATTATTAATTATATTATTTTGGCACAAATATGTCGTTAACTTTGTGAGTCAGTATGATTACTAATTATGTGTACATGATTACTAATTATGTCTTTTGACGCTCGCAGGTGACCATACATAGGGTCAGCGGCTACGAACTTTCTGGAGATATAGGGGGAACAACTCTGAACTGCTCATAAACCGGAACTTGCCTAAATTTGAACATCCGGTTGGAAGGAAGAGCGTGGAGTTGGAAAGGCTGCAATATGTTGGATTTTTTTACCATTTTCAGCAAGGGCGGCATTGTCCTTTGGTGTTTTCAGGGAACTTCTCAACTCTTTACTCCTTCAGTCAACGCTCTTGTAAAGTCTGTGATCCTCCAGGTAGGTCTAATGTCAGTGTGTTAGGGCAATATGTTAATCGGACCAACGGGACCATTCCTGGTTCCTGTAAAGGTCAGTCTTTTTTTCTTCTTTCCTTCTACGTTACAGCATCCAGATTTCTCCATAAACGTGTTCGAAAAATCATTCGCGTGGACTGTAGTGTTGTTGAGATGGTCCCAGCACACCGCCGTTCGCACGAAAGAGTTTATTATTATTATATTGCTCGGTAAACATGCACATCAGGTGCGGGGTATGGCATACCCAGATTCTGGATGTGAGTCGTTGTGATTTACTTTTGGAACACTGTGTTGATATGTGTGGAAAGGAGGCAGAAAATAATTAAAGTGCAAGAGAGCCGGAGAAGAGGCTTCCCCCACTGTTCTCTCTGTCACACACAATAGGCCGTTTGCCATGGTACTATTTTAAAACCGTTTTGGTGTTACTTCCCCAGATTTCTGGCAAGACATCCATTCCTGACACAGTGGACAGTGTTGTGACATGCGTTTTTTTGGAAATTGAACTGTGACAGCCGTAAGTGATGTCTTTGAAAACAAGGAATTAGTACAACAGAACTGAGGAAGCAATGTTTAGTTAGGTTATTATACCTATATCATTATATGAACGATACTTAAGTTGAACTCAAGGCAGTCAGGCAGGCATATATATACTGATATAGCTGAAGAACCCAAACAAAGCAGAAGAAATAGTCTGCGGTAATCCAGATCACACTTAATTCTAATTTGAAGTCTACACATTTGACGAGCGTCAATTTGCGGACTGCTCCAAGCATCCATGCCAACATCAGCTTCCTAAACATCAGTTCTGACAGAGCTTCACGAATCTGTCAGCAAAACCCTGCCTGAGAAAGTCCTTCAGCACAGTTTTTGTCCATGCAGGTCTCTCTTCTCAAAGATTGACCCCATGCAGCTCCTCAGCTGATGGAATTCCGTCCACTGACGGAGCAACCTGATGCCTGATCCATGACGAAAGCCATGCTTGCAGAACAAGTAAATTCTTTGAACTGTCCAAACCATGTTTGGCGAACTAAAAGAAACTAATCATAGTTCGTCGAACTGTCCAAAGTATGTTCGATGAACAAACACTTGCCCAGTTAAGAACGGGCTTTAGTTTGAGATCAAACTGAAGTTAACCGTGAAGATATGTTGCTTGGTTATAAAGGAAACGGTCAACCCTTCGATGCAGTAATCTGATTTATTAATATTATTCATATAATAGTAACATTATTATATATGTGTGCATATGTTGAAATAGAACACCCCATTAGAATTTTTATTGTGGACTTAATTTTAGGAGGTTAAAATAAAAGCGGAGAAATCCGATGAGTGTCATACTCATAGACAACAGTGTATGAACAAAACAGTGCACTTATGTGCTGTTATTTTATATATGACTTAGTGCCAAAAGGTCCCCAAAAAAAAGGGGACAAAGGTACAGAAAATAAAGAAAAGGATGTGAGTGAGAAATGCATTTTTGAATGAAAAACATTGAAGTCATCTACCAGTGAAGGGAGAAGGCATGTTGCTCTTGGGGTTCCTAAAAAAAATTTTTATTTTTCAGTTTTGTTTTGTGAAAAAGAGGTTGAACACTAAACACTTTAAAAACAGCCCCATCACTGTGCGGGCTAACAGGGGCATTAAACTGTGAAAACCCAACTGATCTTAAAAGATGTGATCCACATGATTTAAAAAATTTGTTTTTCTGTTTTTAAAACACAGAACGGCTTTGCTAGCATGGTTTTTTGGGAAAATAACTTTCAACTTTAACCCCAAACTTAACATTTTAAATGAAAAAAAAGCAACACATTTTGAAACAAAAAAACATTTAAATTCTTTAATGGGAACAAAAATGTGAAAGGAAGATTTGATGTTTTTTTTTCTCTAAAATTTTAAGCTTTTTTGGACATAAACAGAAAATGATGAAAGAAATATGTCGTACATTACAATTTCAACAAGATGTACAATGCTTTTTGTTTCTTGATGAAAATGATAAATAAATAACTTTTTATTACGTAGAGTATAGACACATAACTATTCCCATGTAAACAGTTTTTGCTCCCTTAATTTTGTTGTAGTGGATAGCATAATGTTAAATAGACACATGGTACTTTGTTTTTCATAACAAAATAAATAATACTTATTATTTAAAAAACAAGTAAGTGTTTTGAAAGAGAAAAGGGAGCAAGTAAGAGTGAGTGAAAATTTTGCGGGGCTTTTGGGGGGCACGGGAAAAACACACACGCACTGTCATCCATGTGTTTCTTGGTATGTTGACTGGGTGCCTAGGACAAAAATATTTGGAACTTAACTTCAAAGTGAAAAAATTTAAAATAAAAAATAAATAGAAAAAAATGTAAAAAAATTTTTTTAAAAAAATCACAGCCAAAGAATAATGCATTAAGTTGGCACCTTACTTTTTTAGAACTCGGGGAAGGCGGACAGGCATGGTCACTATAATTATGTCGAACTTTTAATTATTTCCCACACGTTTTGTAATCGTAATGTTCAACACCTAATTTTGACGATTTTAACCGGGCTAAATTCAAATTTGTCTACCTATAAAAATGTTTTGTTTGAAGACTAGTTTGTAAACAAAATGAACTGTGTTAAGGAAAGGGAAAAAAAATGTAAAAATACGACAGAATATCTGTTTAAACCAATCGGGCTGCCCCACATTACGTTTTTCAACAGCACCCCTTTGTAAGAAAACTCGGGGGAAAACAAATTTTCGAAAAGCATCTGAAAAAATTTTAAAGATCGACAGCAACAAAATTTCAGTCCTTTGTTTTTCATAAAAAAATAAAAAATTTATTATTTAAAAAATTGTTTTTTGGGAGAAAATGGAGCAAGTAAGAGTGAGTGAAACTTTTGCTGTTTTTTTGGGGTTTTTTTCCAGGAAAACACACATGCAACCTGTCACCCGGGTTTTTTCCTTGGTCATTTTGACTTGGGTGCCTAGGACAAAATAGTTAAAACAGTTAATTTAAAAGTGAAAGAATTAATAAAAATTAAGAAAGTGCTTTTGTACGTTTTTACAAAAAATTCCCCCCCCGGGTTTTATCAGATCCATGCAATTTCTTTAATTTTTCTGTTAGTAACCCGGGAACCGAAGCAGACAACGCTTTTTTTTTGGAAGCGCGCTTTGCTTTAACGCCACATGGCCTTCACACAGCCCCCGGCGTAAGCCGGGTGGGCGCCATTTTCAAATCGGGTTTACCCCCTTAATATTTTGCCCCGCTTGTTTGTTTACCCTCCGTTCACCTAGCCCCTTTTATCCCAGCAAGCCATGTCAGTGTAATTTTAATTTTGGGGAACTTAGAATGTTTTTTAGATTTATTTAGACGCAGGATCAAAGTTTAAAATCATTTGCCGTTTCCCTCTAGGTCCTTTTTTTTTTTATAGCCGTCGTCTTGGGGAAATTTTCTGTGTAGTACTAGTAAATTAGTGGGAAAATTGGTTGTTTTGACTCGATGAAAGTAATTCTGTATCGATAAAATGCTTTGTGGTATGGGTTTTTGCTTTAGTGCTTCATGTAAAGTTTAGTGTTTTTTTTGGGTTAAAATTTAAAAATTTTTTATTGAGAAAGGGTGTACGTAAAAGCTAATTTTTTATAGACTTTTGGTTCACATCGCGCTGCGCGCCAAAAATAACGCCCCCGGGAAAAAAGGGCCCGCCCCGATTGTTTTAGTGCTGTCTTTGAGTGTGTCTTGCTTCTTTTACAGAGCGTTGTATTGTAATTGTTAGGTCCCTTTTTTAAACCCGTGGGAGCGTGCTCTTTATTCTATATAATTTAAAAACGACAGTTATATTTTGTACATTGTGAGTTGTGATTTAGTTGTACGAATCTTTGCTTATAGATAGGTGCAAGCCACCCTTCCCACTTTTGTTGTAAATTAAATAAGTCATGTGGGGACTTTTTTTTTTATACGGTTTAAAAGGTTGAAACCCTTTTAGCTTTTATTTTGGATGTATTTCATTTTTTAATTATTTTATTTATTTTTAAAGGAAACTGTATTTGGGGGGCCCAAGGAAACCCCAATAGTCAGCCATTTTGTGGCCCAGGGGCGGTTTTCATTGTAGCGATAGCGTGTGTTCTTTGGGGCCCCGGCGTTCTCTTATTTATGCGTCCCGCATGAGGATTTTGGGTGGGCTGAAAAGTTGTCTGCGGGCTGTAGAAAAAAGCCTTTTTGCCCGCCCGCCTGCTGTGGTCCCCATTTTGACGATTTCGCTGCCTGTTTTCCTGTCCTTTCCCACTCCACACCTTTTACAACTTGGCGCTTTTTTGGCAGGATGAGCGGAGCGACCCGAGACCACAGCAGGTTTCAGGGGCCACCCCCGGGACCGCAGCAGACAACCCAGCTGATGACGGCCAGCCACCAACACCACCGACGCCGGGTTCCACAACCGACGACCCCGGCTAGCCTCCAACACCACCGACGTCGTACCACAACTGACGACCCCGGCTAGCCACCAGCACCACCGCCCAAACCCCGGCTAGCCTCCAACACCACCAACGTCGTACCACAACCGACGACCCCGGCTAGCCACCAGCACCACCGACGGTCCCACCCTAAAAAACCCCGGGGGGGGTTTCCAACCGCCCCATGCAGTCCGCTGCGTACCCTGCCCCGGAGCAGAAACCCAGGTGGCCTTGAGCAACCCGAAAAGACATGCCGGCCACCACTCCTTTTGTCGTCGACGCTGCCCAAGAAATCTCCATCTCCGCGGCCAGACGTCAGTGATTTGGGAGTCAGAGGTGACAATGAACTGCATTTTCCAACTGCAAACTAGCTCCTGTGCTGTTGCGGTCCAATAGTGCAACCTGTGGTTCCACCTGTGCCTCTGCCTAGACGCTCGGGGCTCTGGCAGAGAAAAAATTAAGTAACCCGACCTCAAAGTTACCCGGCGCAGTACCGTGAGTGTGTTGAAATTAGTTGTTTTGTTAACATGACATGTGTGTGATGATTTATTTTTAAACTGGTTCATGTTTTTTATGTCAGATCCCAAAGAACTGGTTTCAGGTTGTTTTTTACCCCGGGCCCTTTTTAAAAGGAAAGGTACAATATGCCCCAAAAAGGAATTTGGAAAATTTTTTTTAAATGCAAAAGTTTCATGAAAAACCCGGCAAATAGTGCGGATTTTTGTGTGATCTAAATGGATTGTGAAATGTGATGACTCAGTGACCGGTTGCTGCAGTACATACATGGGCCCTTTTTTCAGTAGGTTGTAGATATTAGAGGATTATTGTTTAAATAACAACCCTCTGTTGATCTAATGCCGCCTCTGATTTGGTCTTATTTGAAATTGCGGACTCTCATGTTAAATATATGTTAGTAAAAGGATGTTGATTTTGTTTTCCGGTTCACCCGGGAGATCGTCTTAGCCCTTTCTAGGTTGTTACGTTAAATAGTTGCCAAAAAAATTTGGTTTTTTTTAAACACAAAGCTGGAGTTAGGGGGGGGAAAGGGGCAAGTGCTTTTTGGGAAATTTTTACAGTAATCCCCCCCCGGGGTTATCAGACCCAATGCAATTTCATTACTGTATTTTTAGAAACCCCGGGGAAAACCGAAGCAGACGACGCTTTTGTTTTGAAGTTTTGGCGTAACCCCCACAGGGCCCCTTAAACACAGCCGCCCGGGCAAATAGCCCTGGTGCGCCCATTTTAAAATTGTTTCCTCCCTTAATATTTTGACCGCTTGTTTGTTTACCTACTCCTTTTTTCACCTAGCCCTTTTTTTATGCAGCAAGCCATGTCAGGTAATATAATTTGGCATCTTAAATGTTTATTTAGATCTTTTTAGACGCAGGATCGAGTTTAAATTTACCATTTGCCGATTCCTCTCTAGGTCCTTTCCCTTTTTATAGCCGTCTCTGCAGGGGTTTTCTTTTGTGGGTACTGGGAAATAGTAGTGAATGGGTTGTTTTGACTCGATGAAATTTAATTCTGTGAAAAACATTTTTTGTCGTATAGTATTTTGTTTTAGTAAATTTTCTTTAGTTTTTTTTTGGGGGTTAAAATTTTAACTTATTGAGTATTGTGTACTGTAGAAGCAAAGTTATTTTCATAGACAAATTGGTATCACTATCAGCGCTGCTCCGACTAAAATAAGGCGCCCCAGGCGAAAGTTCGCACCGTTGTTTTAGTGCTAGTCTTTGGTGTGTCTTGCTTCTTTTAAGAGCGTTGTATTGTAATTGTTATGTCCCAAATTTTAACCGTGGGAGCGTGCTTTTTTATTCGATATAATTTTTTGGGCGACAGTTTTTTTGTACTTTGTGTTAGTTGTGATTTAGTTGTACGAATCTGCTTATAGATAGGTGCAAGCCACGCTTCCCACTCTTGTTGAAAATTAAAAAGTCATGTGTGTCCATTTTGTTTATAGGGTTTTAAAAAAAGGTTGTAATTGTAGTTTTTAATTTGATGTTTTTCATGTTTTAATTATTTAGTTATTGTTGAAAAAAACCTGTATTTGTGCGGGCCAAGGAAACAAAATAGTCGCCATTTTGTGGTCCAGAGGGCTGATTTCATTGTAGCGTGCGTGTTTTTTTTGCGGCCGGCAGTTCTCTTATCTAGGGTGCGCGTGAGGATTTTGGGTGTGCTGAGAAATTTGGGCCCTGCTGCTGTAGAAAAAAGCCTGTTTGCCGTCCCGCCTGCTGGGGTCTCCATTTTGACTGACTCCGCTGCCGGTGTCCTGTCCTTCTACCACTCCACCCATTCAATAATAAATAAAAAAAATCGTAAAAAAATATTACTAAAAAAAAAACAGCCAAAAAAATAATGCTATTAAGTTTGGCCCCTTTACATTTTTAAAAACTCGGGAAGGCAGACGGGCCATGGTCACTATAATTATGTCGAACGTTATTTTTTTCCACAGCTCGTGTTGAAATTGAAAATGTTCAACATCTAATTTGGACAACTTTAACCTACGAAAATTTCGAATTGTCTACCATAATTTGATGATTTGTTTGAAGAGTAGTTTGTAAAAAGGAAAGCGTTTAAATGCAAGCCCAAAAAAAATAAAGAGTATGATCAGAATATACTGTTTAAACCCAAAATTTCTGTTGCACATTACGATTTCAACAGCACCCATGTTGTTTAAAAAACCGGTGAAAACAAATTTTGAAAGCATTTTGGGGCCAAAATTTAGATCCACAGCAACAAAAACTCACTTGGATGCAACCCTTTCCAAAACTTTTAAAAAAATTCGGCAAAACCAATATAAAATATCGGTTTAAAGGAAGATTTTACTAAATCTCTGATGAACGTTTTAAAAAAAGTTGAAGTTAGGTCTTCAAAAAATATTACCACACAACCCTTTTGCATATCAAAACTTTTTCCCCCATGCGGCCAAAGTGCTAAAAGCAAAGACCCGGAAAGTTTTAACATGGTGAACCCGGGAAATAGTGCAAAAAAACGCAAAAACTTGATTTTTTTCCTTTTGCTTGTTTAATCTTTAAAATGTTGTTGAAGTTATTTTTTTGCAACAATTTTATGAAGACTGGAGAAAAATTAAAAAAACTACCCAGACCTTTGGCAGTAAAATAAACCCTTGGCGCCTGATGGGAGTTTACGTCCAAACAGTGACTGGAGTAAAATTTTGACGAAAGGGGAAAGGGCCCTTCTTTACAGATTGTCTGGGATGCTGGTCCTGAAACATTTCAACACACATAACGTTTCAAAAAAAAAACGAGGGAAAATTTTGGAAATTTAACCCCAAAAAAAAAAAATTAGTGATAATTGGTTTTATATTTGTAATGGTGTGGAGCGGTAGAAGGACAGGACACAGGCATTGGGGTTTGTCAAAAATTGGGGAAAAACCACAGGGAGGCGGACGGGGGCAATCAGGGTTTATTTTTCTCAGGGAGCAGACAATTTCTCAGGGACACCCAAAATCCTCATGCGCACGCATAGATAAAAGAACTGCGCAGGCCGGCCAAAGAACACACACTTCGCTACAATTAAATCGGGCCCCCTGGACCCAAAATGGCTGACAAATTTTGTTTCCTTGGCCCGCACAAATAAATTTCCTCTACAATAAATAAATAATTAAAACAGAAAAAAATCAAATAAAAACTACAGTTACAATCTTTTTAAAACCCCTTTAAAAAAAAGTCACACATGACTTATTTTTTTACAGCAAGAGTGGGAAACGTGGCTTGCCCTGTCTTAAAACAAATTTATACAACTAAATCACAACAACACAATGTACAAAATATAACTGTCACTAAAATTTACACAAAAAAAGAACACGCTCCCCGGTTTAAAAAGGTACTAACAATTACAATACAACCCTCTGGGGAAGCAAGACAACTCAGAGACTAGCCCCTAAAAAAAAATCGGTTGGGGAAATTTGCCTGGGGCGGTTATCTTTTGTCGCAACAGCGCTGAAGTGATACCAAGTAGTTTGTTGAAACCTTTTTTCTAAGGGGCACAAAACTTAATAAGTTAATTTCCAAACCCAAAAAAAACACTAAACAGGGAAATCAGGGTAAGCAAAAAATTTTACGACAAAACATTGATCGACCAAATTTCTTTAATCGAGCCCAAAAAAACGATTCCCCTACTATTTACTAGTACTAAAAAGAGAACGCGCCATGGGAGACTACGGCAATAAAAAGAATAGACCTATAGACCCCCCTTAAAACTCGATCCTGCGTTTAAATAAGATTAAATAAACATTTTAAGATGCCAAAATTTATTTCCCCATGGCTTCGCATAAAAAGGGGTAGGGGGAACAAAGAGAGGTAAACAAAAAAAAACGGTCAAAATTTTTAAGGGAGGAAAAAAAGATTTTAAAAAGGCGGGGGCAAACAGCGGCTATCGCCGGGTTTTCTGTGTGAAGGCCAAAGTGGCGTTCCGGGAACACGCAGTTTCTTCAAAAAAAAAGCGGCGTCTGCTCCGGGTTTCCCCGGGGGGCTAAAAGACAGTAAAGAAATTGCATGGATCTGATAACCCGGGGGGGATTATTGTAAAAACTACAAGAGCCTTGCTCACATAGGGAGGGCTGAGGGAATGTTTTGATTTTTCATGACGGAATGAAAGCATTGAAAACACTCACCAGAGTGTGTCCCTTTTCAGCGGTCGAATTTTGTGGCGGTTTTTATTTCAAAAAAAAATATTTCTCCCGCTGCCCCAATTTGGGGCTCATATTGTTTCCACTATGATACTGACCAATTTGGGAAGGGACCCACAAAGCAAAAAACAAAAAAAAAAGGGAAAAAATTTTATTGGGCAGTCAAAAAACGGACCCCCCATTTGCGCACCTTTTTGGAAAGGGAAATTATAATGAAAATGGCCAAAAGGGCAAAGGTTTGGCAAAGGTGAAAAAAAAAAAAGAAAAAATCATTTAGCAAGAGCACCATTTTAAAAAATGTCTTTAAAAAAAAAATTTCAAGGGCTGAAAAAGATAACTTGATGAAGCGAGTCTGAGAAAAAGACATTTAAAGATGGAAAAACCTGGAAACTGTCGGATGCAACACAGGACACAATGTTTTTTTATTTAATCTTTTAATTTAAGGATTGCTATTTAATTTTGGGGAAAATAAACATCCATCGTTTATAACAAGACAGTAAAAATTAAATTGACTCAATTCACTTTTTATTTTATATTTAAAATCATAACAAAAGAGCCCGGTTAACCCCCTTTGAAGGCCCCCTTAATTTTTTTTAAAAAAAAATGAAAATGAAACACCACTGAATTTAAAAATAGGATGTGTTTATTGAATTTATGAATTTTAGTTTTTTCCCCTTTACTCATCATGAAATAAGGGGCAACAAAAGACATTTTTTTTCATTTTATCTGTTGGATGTAAAGATTTTTGGATGGACATAACATTTCCCATGCTCATAATACAAGCTTATAAAATAAAATAATGATTTCCCCACACTGCAACAAAAGTTATGATTTAGTAGTGGTTTTTAAAGACTGCAGAAAAAACAAATTTTTAAAGAAAGTTTAAAGTCAGGGCCCCTTTTTTTGCATTTTTTTCTGTTTGGGTGTAACAACTTAAAGGTGGACACAAAAATTTCCCCTTTTTAAAGTTTGAAAAATTTTCCCTTTTCCCGTAAAACATATGCACAGCTAATAAAATCACTTAGTTTTCCAAAATTTTACACATTGCTGTAAAAAACTGAAAAAGGCCGAAAAATTATTTAAAGTAAAGCACTGTCGGATGCCCACATATCAGAGAACAGTGGAATATGTAACACTGGTTAGTCAGTATGTGACTTAGAAAAAGTACAGCCAAGTTGTCATTATTATTCTTTCATTGACAAAACAAAAAAACCCTGTGAATTACAAATGTACATTCACCCTATACCCTATTGGTAACAGCAGGTAAAATTCAATTATGAAAAAACATTGATTTGGCATTCAAGTCTCACTACCTGGAATAACAACTGTAACACATTTTAAGTAACCAGAAACAGTAATGCAAAATTGGAAACTGAGACAAAGCATAGAGAATTTCCCATGTTAACACTAATTCTTTCCCCTCCTAATAAATTTAAAAGATTTGTTTTCAGTGAGTTGGCACTTCAGCATTGAGACACATCTTTATTTCTCTGCTGTTCCTAAATACTGCAGTGCTTCCCAGGATGAATCTGGCTTCATGCTCCACAATGTTGTCCCTTTCTGTGTCATGAAAAACATTGCTCCTCCCCTTTTTGGGGCATCAAACCCCTTTTGCCTGAAAAGAAACATTTCCCTGTGTACAAAATAAAAGGGAATATAAAAAAACGGTTTTTTAGGATAGTCTCCTTTTTTTTGGTATGCAACCCCCGGGGACCCACATGCATTAAGATATTTTGTGTTTCTGCCCGCGCCGGGGTGGTTTTGACTTTTCCCCCCAAAATTATATTATATAATATTATATATAATAATATATATATATATATATTATAAAATATATATTTATGGGTTTTTTATATCAGACATTAGGTAATATTTCTAACATATTATTAAAATAGTGGGTTATTCAAAAATAAAAACACAAATACCAGGGTTAAACCCCACCCCCCTTTTTTAAAAATTTCCCGTTCATTTGGTCTTTTTATCCTACTAACCCTTTCCCCCCCCCACCCTTTCATTGGGGCCCACAGTATATTTTATTTTTTGTTGTATGAAAATTTTTTTTCTTCTTTTTCATATTTAAATAAATTGTCACAAAAATTCTACCTTTTTTTTGCTGCACTGTATTGTAAATTTTTACTGCAATGCACATATAAAACTAATCAGTTAAGAAATTCTGTTCTGGCTTTCACTAGTTTCAGCACACACTTTAAAATGCATCTGTCCTTTCAAAAAATAGAATCAAAAAAAAAAACAATATGCTTTATTATCCCAGGGAAATGGGAAGGCCTGGGAAAATTTAAAAAAATAAAAAATCTCCCTAATCACAATGTTAATGTCAGGTAATGCTTCTTTTCTTTTTCTTTTTTTTGTTGTTGTGTGTTTGTACAATTTGTATAAATTTGGGATAAATAGATAATTTACAGCTATGCCTTTTTTTAAAAAATCTTAGTTCACATCACAGATGGCAATAATAAACCTGTAGAGTTGCAGAAGTGTACCGAGGAGTAAGAATTTGTGTATGGCATCATGCTGTTCCGATTGACTGAAAAAATGAAAAAAACGGTCCAAAAGCAGCAAATCAACTCCAAAAAGTGTGCCGTCATAAACACGGGTATTTTCGCCATTACGAAGTAAACACTTGAACGTATAAGTTTTTCTCTTTCAGTCGAAACACTAAGAAAAAACAAATTCGTTGATCAAAAATTGGACATTACTGTGCAAAAATTTGGGCACTCGGATCGAAACACTGACCTTGGCCCGGGCACCGGGGTATCGAACAAAAACATCACTTTGAATTTGCACCCTGCCAAACCCAAACCTGTTTAATAATGGTCACTTCGCTTAAATTACGAATGAAAATGCAAAAATAACGTTGTATCAATGAAAAGTAACTATTTAATCTGTCGGAAAACCCAAAATCACATTTCGATCGAAACTGTAAAAAGGTTCATGACCCAAATCAAAAAATTTACTCACCGTTCCTTGTTGGCACCATGTTTGAAGAGAAAGTAGGCGCAAAGCACTGTGGGTAAACATGGCCGCGCTTTGTGCAAAAAGACCGTGGTCACAAAATCAACGTTTATCCCCAGGATCGGCAATTTTTCGATCGTAACGGACTGACAGAATAAAAACTTATAATTAACGGAATCCAACGCTTTTATTATCACTGCTTTCAACTAAACACTGATTTTAGCAACAGCTTCTTTGTTTCGCCACCCACAAGTCCGCAGTGAATAGTAGCAGACGAACGTTTTCGTCAGCATCGGGAAAACCCGACCCAATGCCCTTTCGATCAAAAAAAACATATGTTTTTTTCAGTTATTCAGATTTTACAAGTAGTTATGAGCCGTTTTCAAAGCATTAAAAAACTTTGGGCTTGTCCTTTTTCAGGCAGCAAAAGGAAAATTGGGCCTAAAAAAAAAGATTGGGAAACAAAACGGGCAACTGAAGCGGGGCCCCCCAAAAAGTCCCCCTTCCCCCCTTTTCCGATTTTCGGCCCAGACTTGGTGTAAATTTTCATATTTTACGTCAAAACTGACTTTGGGAGCCAAGTTTATCTTTATTTCTCTTTGATGCATACTCTTTCAGATAAAATTAGGTTTGTTCAGAGAAAACTTAAACCTGAAGAAGCATTACGACCAAAAAATGGATGGTCCTCGCCGAGCACCTTTTGGCACAGGCTCATATACATGTCAAGGGACATTTTTTTAAAGTTTACTCTTAACACTGCTGCTTGTCAGTAACAAAACACGCATGCACGCACAACGCATGCACGTGCACACACACACCACATGTGCTTGTGAACACATGCTCTCAATGTCTCATGCATGTGCCATTTTCAAGAATTGTCTTTTAATCAAGATGTAAATGCTTAAGAATTGATTTGGACAATACATTTTTTTTTTTTTAGTGTAAACATATTTTATATTTTTGTGTTTGTTTCTAAAGCATAGATAGGTATTTAGGGACTGCCCCCAGCTGGAAAAAAAACATCATTTGATTTATGTGGAGAAATTTGTGAGTGCAGTTACCAAAATTCAAGTGTGCACTACATAGGAACCGCTTCATGTAAATGAAAATGCTTTGTACCATAATTATGGAAAAGCAATCCATTTTTTTCCATAATGTAAAGAAATGGTGTTTAGAAAATGAGTCAAACACTGAATGTAACATCTACCTTTTTTAAATATTTTATAGTGTAAATGATTAATGGTAAACAAAAGTGGACTTTGTGTGAACAAAAAATATTGTTTACAAAATTTCTTTGCTGGAAGGATGATAACTGAAAGCTTTTCTGTATACTCATGCGCGTACACAGGCACACACATGCACACACACACAATGAAAGAATGATTACACTGTATTACTATTAGAATATGACAAACATGTGAAACTGCAATGGGTGGATGTAAGATGGTTTAGAATATGAACAACGGCTTATGGAAAACAAGTAGGAATGACTGTGAAAGCCGGCCTTACTGCGGAGGATGTACTTGGCAAAACAATTTAAAAAAGAAGAAGACAGAGACAGACAGAGAGAAGAAGTCAAAATTTTAAGCTGCCCAATGTCTGAGGCATGATCAGCTGTGTCACTGTCAGGGCTTCATTTTCATTTCTCGAAGGATTGAATAGCAAATGCTGCTAAGTCAGTTACCCTGTGAACATCCAGACAAAATGGCCTCTTAATGCGTTGGCTCATTGTTGCATACGTCCTATGTACAATGCTAGCTGACCATCCTGACACTCGGTCAATTGTACAAACTACGCAGCTCTGCCCGAGGTGCGAAGCCACGGTCAAGGTCGCGGCTCCGTGGCAAACAGCTTATTGGTACTGTAACTATATTTGAAGTAATGCAAACTTTGCGATGATATTATATGAGATTGCTTGTGAAAGTTTCAGTAACTCTCAGCATAGGGCTCCCTTAAAGTTAAAACCCCAGTATGTGCATATTCACACATTACAACATCATTAGGACCTCAAATTCACCCTTTAGGCTTCACACTTTCAGTCTGTGCATGAAATTTACTCTTTAAAAACCACAGCAAGGAGTGAAAATAACCCTAAAAACTCTGACTAGCGGGTGATGATGACCACTGATTTTTTCACTGAGACAATTCAGTGTAAACAGTGTAACACCTTTTTTTGAAGCTGCAGTAGAAGACTGGAACAAACAGTGAGCAGATGCACAGTGTCAAATGTGTTATGAATATGTGACTGAAATGTCTTCCGGATGTTAATTGATTGGCTCTTGCCTTTCACTTTATCCTGTCATGTGAACTGTAACAGTATAAGAGAATGTGAACATTGTGTGTGTGTTTCTCGCAGTGGTGCTAAAAGCACAGCTAGTCTGAACTGGTAATGGTATATGAGCCATTTAACTAAAATTTCTGAATTTAATGAAAGAACAAGTAATTACTTCCAACAAAATTACATAAAAGATAACCGAGACCAAACCTGTTAAATGAACATGACATTTTCCCAGCGCCCTTGAAAATCAGTTGTGATAAAAGGTTGTTTGATGATTGGACATGAAAACAGAGTATTGTTTTTTTTATCTTTCTGTTTACAATTCTAGCTGTATTTTGAGGAAATAAGAAAAAATAGTACTTTAATCACCAATTATTGATAATTTGAAATGCTGGCTTGTGTTCTATGCAATTATGATAAAGAGAAAGGGAGTGGTTAATAATGACGCATTTATAAGCAACATGACAAATCACAACTGACTGGGAAAAAATTCAGATCAAATAATCTGAAAGGTTTAGGACTATGAGCAATTTTTCTCTCTCTCCAGTTGTGAGTGGAAAATGTGGTCATGTATTGTCTCTTGTTTCCTCATCATGTTGTAAAATATATGTGATAATATTGTAGTTGGCAGTGGATAGGTGTGTAAAGGTCCCATTTGGACCTCACCAAATTTCTAAGATTTTGCCAAGAAAAACTATTTTTGACCTTTAATATGGCACTTACACTGTAACTTGAGTTACATTCTTTATTCTGTTGTATGTATCTCTTTAGAAAAACAAACAAACAATCAAACAAAGTGAGCATCAAACACATTGAGGGTGTACATGTTATTATCAATTTAATACATGTAGTGCACTGTATGAGTGTATCACCACCTATTGTCACAATCTCATATATATGAAACCAAAAGCAAAAGCACCTTGAAGATTCAGCCAATGCATTTACTCAAAAAGCAAACCCAAATTCAGTAGGCCTACAGCAAAAAGTAAGACTTGTAGAACTTTCACAGTGTTTTAAGAGTGAATAGCTAAGTGAGTTTGGCTTGGTTATTCTGCAAAAAGGACAGCCAGACGTTGAAGTGCCATGTTTGCATGGAAGTGACCAGCACGGCTGCAGTTATGTTCCAACAATTAAGCAGGGGTCGTGCTGTCTTTTAGTGATTTGCATCATCTGACGCGAAACATTAGGTATTTTGTATCAGTGGTACAAAAAATGCGTATAGCATAATCTAGAATTAGTGAACAAACAGCTGAAAATGATGGAGTAATTTTACTGCTGCGGTACTCATAATTTAAAAGTGAGTAGATGAAACTAGTTCAAAGAAAGTGTAACCATGCATACACACACACACACACACACACACACACACACAAAACACACCCCCAAAAAAGGGGGGGGGGGGAGCAGAAATGTTCAGTGAATTTGCAGTTCACAAAAAGTTTTTAAGTTATACGCAGCAGCATTTTCTGAAGATAAACTGTGCAGCAGACAGTATGTTGGTAAACCCCAGTTCTCATCTACCGCGGGACTTGGTAATGAGATGAAAATAAAATTGAGGCTGCCACCATTTTCTCTTGTTCGTATGCAGTGTTTATGCGCGCTTTGTTTTGGGTTTCGTAATCTTCAACCTTTAAGTAAATGCTGATTTATGTTGACTGTATGACAGTCATGAATGACTAGGCATATTGACTTGTTCCAAATCCTGTTTCTGGGGTCGTGTCTTTTGTTGATTGACCAGAAACTACCACTAATTAGTTTGGTAAGGTACACGATTTCTGGTCAGTCTGATAGTGATATGGAGACTGAGTCTTCTTTAAGATACGGTTTCATTAGAATTCAGTTTCAAATTAATTATCGTTCTTCAGAAAAGTAATTTTAGGTCGAAGTGTAGAAAAAAACAAGCAAGTAGTTAATTGTTAAACATTATATTTAGAGCTGGAACTTGGAAGACCTTAAACAGAGTAAATCTGACTGGGATTTTTTTTTTAAATGGAGAGACAGAAAGTCATACTCCCTTCATAAAGAGCCTTTTGGGTGCATCAGCCCCCCTCCCCCCCGCCCCCCCCAGCCGAATACGATTTTTGGCCCACAATGCCAAGCAGAGAGCAGAGGGGTTATAAAAAATCTGATCCTGGTGGGGACCATTATTATGTTGGTTCCGTCCTTCATTGACTGCAGACTTGTAGTATGTGGCATAGAGGAGTGCGGGGCCACAGCTGAAATGACACCATAGATCGTCAGCTGTGTAGCTGTACAGTCTTTGATGACACAGAGTTTGCAAGTAGATCTGGTGTTGAGCGGTGCGGCAGCCACCAGTGAGCCGTAACTTGTTCAGTTGGCGTTCAGTCATTTTGTGTATGGTGACGCGGTGATGTGGCCAAAATACATAAGGCACCCAAAATATGCAATATTTACGTAAAATTTTGCAATGACCCCTGATTAAGCTTACAAAAACTGAAAAAGCACATTGTTTTGTACTGGTTTCAGTTAACTTTATCATTCAGTGCTGACATGAGCTGATGAAAGACGTGACCACTAGGATGCTGCACCATCAAAACAGCCCCGGATTTACTCTGGAGAAAGTTACAATTTTTGTAACAGCACTTTACGACCAGCTTGGAGTGGCCCTTTGTTTACCTTTGCATGATCTCCCAGATTCCAAATTTGAGGGTCTAGCTGATTCATGTCAAACTTGAAATTGGGAGCCCTAACACAACACATTTCCAGAACAGTTGTTGACTTAAATGCTTCTGTCTTGATTACAGATTATCTTTCTCTCTCCCTGCCTTCCAGTGTGTGTGTGTGTGGTCTTGTTTTTATCTTTCCCCCAAAAAAAAGAAAATTTAGAATTTACCCTTTTAAAATTGCAAAAAGGGGGGACCCAAGAAGTGAAATATTGGGCCCCAGAAAAAAAAATTTAAAAGATAATTTTGCAAGTATAATTTATAATGGAAAGTATTGCCTAAAATATTGGACCCTTTTTAGGGCTTACACATCTGAAGATACTGTAATTTTGGCACTACAAGGTGTTCTGGATATAGGTGCACGCACCCCCTGAATGTTTTTTAAAAAGTAAAAATATCCACAGATAAGTCACTCCTGAATATAAGGTGGTGTCATAGGGGACCAGAAAACATGATGCCATGGACACAGGGACATGTTTCACACACCAAAAAAAGTGCTGGAATAAATGAAATAGAAAAATATTCTGGGACTTTGCCATCACAAATGTTTGAGCTGGTCAGAACAGTGTGTACAGCGTCCTTTTCCAAAGGCAAATGTAGCAGCAGATGATAAATGGCTAACTTAATTCTTGCCTGCTTTGGGCTGTAGTAATGAGATGAGGAATGGTTCTAGTTGCCTTAACTGCGGAATATCAAGAGTGCTTCAAAGTTGGCCTTTTTGATGTGCATTATTAATGCATCTCTGCATGGTGGCATTGTGACTGTTTAACAAGGATGAGGTGTGTTGACACATTTGACATCTATCACTTATTTACCTTTACAGAGAAGATGCGTGGAATGTTCCAGTTTCATAATTTTTCCTTAACGTAGTAATCTCTTTATCTGTAAACGATTCTGCCCATAACATACTGAATGATGTGCTGAAAATATATGGTCTTGGTGGAAGCTTGCTCTTCAATGGTTTTAGTGTTTTTGATGGTTTCCTGGTGTCTGTCATCTTCTTGAGTGTAATCTCTCAGACAGGTGGCATGGTAATGTGCTTCTCAAAAAAACCAATCAGTACTTGCACCTTCAAAGGTTTTGCTGATCTTGTTTTCTTTGACAGAATCCTCAGCTGTTTTTTTCATACATTTGACTAATGTTTTCCTGTTGTTTCCTTGTGAGTCTTTTCAAAAAAAAATCTGTCACTGGGCCCCAACATTTGGGTGAGGATTTGCTGTTCTCCTTTTTTTTAGGAGCTTACATCACTCCCCTTCTGATGGGTTCTTTCGTTTCAGAATTCTGCAGTCATTCATAAGTAGCCAATGTGTGTTCCCTGCAGATTCGGTATATACTCATATGTTTCATAACCCCCATCAGACTGGGCTGTTGCTCATGGTCACCTCAGGACAAATCACAAACACAATTTCTTCACACCAGTTTGAAAAACAAAGGAACCAAAACACAAGCAAAAACCCGGGTTTACTGTTCTACACAGAACACAATCAAAAGCAAACATCCCAGCCAAAAC
>JABMCL010000443.1:740000-778201 GCA_018857735.1 Alviniconcha marisindica | reverse complement strand
TTAGGGTTTTTGTTAGGGTTAGTGTTATGATTAGGGTTGTTGTTTGGGTTAGGGCTAGAGTTGTTAGGGTTATTGTTAGGATTAGGGTTAGGGTTGTTAATAGGTTTGTTTTGGGGGTTAGGGTAACTAGGTTTAGGGTTGTTGTTAGGGTTAGGGTTAGGGTTAGGTTATGGTTGTTGTTAGCGTTAGGGCTAGAGTTGTTGTTAGGGTTTTGGGTTGTTGTAAGGGTTAGGGTTGTGTTTATGGTTGTTGTTAGGCTTGTTTTGGTTGTTGTTGTTAGGGTTAGTGTTGGTTTTGGTTTTGTTCTTAGGGTTGTTGTTGGGATTGTTGTCAGGGTTAGGGTTGGGGTTGTTGTTTCGTTTAGGGTTGTTGCTGGGGTTGTTGTTAGCGTTAAGGTTGTTGTTTGGGTTAGGGTTGTTGTTAGGGTTTGGGTTGTTTTTATGGTTGTTGTTAAGGTTTTTGTTGGGATTGTTTTGAGGGTTAGGTTGGGGTTGTAGGGTTAGGGTTAGGGTTGTTGTTAGGGTTCGGTTTTGTGCTGTTGTTCGGGTTGTTGCTAGTGTTGTTTTTAGTGTTAGGATGAGGGTTGTTGTTACGGTTGTTGTTAGGGTTAGGCTGAGGGTTGTTGTTAGGGTTTTTATTAGGGTTAGGTTAGGGTTAGGGTTATTGTTTAGGCTAGGGTTGTTGTTAGAGTTTCCTGTTAGGGTTGCTGTTGCAGCAGCTGCACTCCACCGACGCAGAAACCAGAAACGTGAGAGAAGAAGGCGCCAGTAAAGGAAGCGTCCCTGCATCGAGAGGCTGTCCATCTATAGCGACTACGAGAACCTGATGCGTGAACTGGAGAGGGCGTCACTGGGCGATTTCACGAACTTCATGCGGATGGAACCTCGCACGTTCGCACTGGGTGAGACCCCGACTCACAAAGCAGAACACCCAACTACCGAAAGGCTCTGGAACCGAGCCTGAAGCTGGCCATCACGCTGAGGTATATGGCAAGTGGGAACAGAACTTAACCATTGCCTATTGCACTCTTTCCGAGTGTCCCCCAACACCATCTCTGGGTTTGTCAAGGAAGTGGCTCCTGCCATTTTAGCCCAGTTTGACTTTCCAATAACATCACAGAGGCGGCGCCAGGTCAGTTAGGGTTAGGGTTAGGGGTTAGGTCCTCGTGGACCTAATGTTTATGCTTGTTTTTAAGTATAAATATTGTATTCTAATGCATTGTATTTTATGTTACTGTATAGTCAAATAGCTCACTTTTAATAAATGCATTTTAATGCTATTGTGTTGCAGGTCGCAGAGGCATTTGGCCAGAGCTGGAATTTCAATCATGCCTTTGGGGCCTTAGTCAGGAAGCACATTGCCATCAAGGCCCCCGATAATTCCGGCACCCTATTCATAACTACGATGGCTTTTCCTCCCCAACAATTCCGGCACCCTATTCCATAACTACGACCCCCCCACCCCACCCCCAACAATTCCGGCACCCTATTCCATAACTACGATGGCTCCCCTCCCCTCCCCCACCTCCCCACCCCCGATAATTCCGGCACCCTATTCATAACTATGATGGCTTTTTCCACCCAACAATTCCGGCACCCTATTCCATAACTACGATGCCCCCCCCCCCCCCCCCTCCCCACCCCCGATAATTCCGGCACCCTATTCATAACTACGATGGTTTTTTCCCAAAAAATTCCGGCACCCTATTCCATAACTACAACGGCTCCCCTCCCCCCCCCCCCCCCCTAATTCCGGCACCCTATTCCATAACTACGACGGCTCCCCCCCCCCCCCCAAATTCCGGCACCCTATTCCATAACTACGACGCTCCCTCCCCCTCCCCCCCCCCCCCCATAATTCCGGCACCCTATTCCATAACTACGACGGCTCCCACCCCCTCCCCATAATTCCGGCACCCTATTCCATAACTACGACGGTTCTCCCCCCCCCCCCCCCCCCCACTCCCTAATTCTGGCACCCTATTCCATAACTACGATGCCCCCCCCCCCCCCCCCCCCTCCCTAATTCCGGCCCTTATTCCATAACTACGACTGCTCCCCCCCCCCCCCCCCCCCCCATAATTTCCGGCATCCTATGCATAACTACGATGCCCCCCCCCCCCCCCCCCCTAATTCCGGCACCCTATTCCTTAACTACGATGGCTTTTTCTTCATAGTCCTCGCCCTCGTAGGTGCGCATTAGAAATTGCTGTGGGCTGGAGTTGGCAGTAACGGCACCTGTTCCGACAGCGGAATCTGAAACTTCCCCTCTCAGGGACACACTCGAAAGTGGGGCCCCTCCCTGATGTCGACCATGACAGCCCACACTTCTTGGTGGAAGATGATGCGTTTCCCTCGCGAACATGGCTGATGATGCCGTTCGCTGACAGGAATATGACCCTGTAAGAGCGTATCTTCAGTTACCGCCTGTCCCGTGCCCTGGGATTGTGGAGAATGCGTTCGGCATACTGGCGCCCCGCTGGAGGCGCCTACTCACCACTATGCAGCAACGGTCTGAAACTGTGAAGGTGATCGTCAGTGCCTCTGTCTGCATAACCTCATGCCGGTGAGATACCCAGGGCTCCAGAAGCGGGACCTTGACAGGGACGGCAATGACCACCCAGTGATTCCTGGGACATGGAGGAACGATGCGGTGCTGCAGGTCGTGAAGAATGTGCAAGGAAGGAATCGTGCAACACGCGAAGCCAAGGCTGTACGCGTTTACCTCAAACACTACTAGAATAACGTGGGAGTGTGACGTGGCAGGAGAACATGATATAGGAACTCATGCTGTGCTCAGAAACTGTACAGGCTCGAGGATTTACAGTGACATTAAATATATGTTGATGTGCTGCCATTTTACAAGGAACTCTGTACAATGTACAATAAATGTGCAGTTACATTAGTCACATAATTGCTTGTTTCATATAACAACCAAAATAAAGAGTGTGTCTAATATCTGAGTATGCTGGGGGGGGGGGGGGTCCGTTTGCTTCTTCTTTTTGCTTTGTTTGTTGTTGTTTTGGGGGGGTTACAAGTGTTAAGGTTTCTAATGAAATTTAATAACTTGGTGTTACATTATTTATAATAAGTTATAAATAAAGTCTAAATAATTCAACTCTATAAACTCCATTCATTTCTAGAGATGTTTAAGGTGTTGTGAGTGTGTGTTTTTGTTGTTGTTCTTGTTTTCTTTTTTTAATTAAAAGCGTAAGGAAAGTAATATTTTTCTTTGCAGTTATAAACGTGAATAACTACATAACTAACAAGCAAACTAACATAATTTAACTAACAAGCAAACAGTTCACAATGTCCACTAGGCAGCCATGTTTTCATCCATGTTAAAAAAATATTTGCACTCTGCACGACGTGGGCTACAGTTTCTCTGGTACGCGACTGTGTTGTTGTTGCTGCAGTGGGGGTACTGTGAGTTGTACGCTGTGACAGATGAAAGCTCAGACCAAAATCTTCTGCGGAACCACTGAGGCCGGACAAACTGGACAGGCTAGAAAGTAGCTGCCGCGGTGGAGCTTGCTCTTGTCCAGAGCAGCTGAGTGCTGCTGGAAGGTGGCCTGTCGTTGCACTGGTCCAGTCTTGGGAGGGCATCTCCCCGGAGGATGCTGTGGCCGTGGACAGTGGCACTGAGGTGGCCCGAGGTGGCTGAGGGAAGGTCTGGGTTAGGGTTAGCTGGTTAGGGTTAGGGTTAGCTGGGTTAGGGTTAGCTGGTTAAGGTTAGCTGGTTAGGGTTAGGGTTAGCTGGGTTAGGGTTAGCTGGTTAGGGTTAGCTGGTTAGGGTTAGCTGGGTTAGGGTTAGGGAGGTGGCTGAGGGAAGGTCTGGCTTGTCGGCGTGCTGCTACGCTGCAGGATCCCGGGGTGTATGCTCACACCCTGGAGCTGCTCAGGCTGCTGGGCTGCCATCTCACGGTACCGCATGACGGTACCAAAGACCTCGGTTTGGAACCTGCGGAACGTCTTTCTCCGACGCAATCCACTGCACAGACTGAAGACAATGCGGGGGGCCCTGCTGCTCTCCATTATTTCCTCCATCTGCTGGCGGAATCGCTGCGTCCCCGCTGCCTGCTGTACCAGCTTCAGCAGGGCCTCCCTCATCCACAGGGCTGGTCTGCTGGCGCCTCCGCTGCGGAACATAGCAAGGGCGGGAACTGGGCTGGAAGGTGGACCGCTCTGTTTCCACAGGTGGGGCGGTGGGCTCGGCATCCCACGCTGGTGCTTCCTCCTCGGACAAGTGTGTCTCCGGACACGGGACCTGGGGAGAAGAAGAGAGAATAGTATAAATAATAATTCATACTAATATTCATACATCTTAGTAATGATAATAATAATGCTAACCAGCCATGCAAAAAACTAATGCAGGCAAATGGAAGGGAAACTCGTTGAAATGTGTTGCCATGCCTACTTTGCCCAGCTGTTTTGTGGCTGTCCTAACGGATAAGTGTGTCTTTAGGAAGCTGAAGTTGCGCATGTTCCACTGTTGACGCTCCGTCGACTTGCTGGCAGCCTGCCCACTCTTTTCTTTATGGAGATAACCATACATTGTCCGCTGCGACTTCCACCACACAACCAGCTGTTCCCCTGTAAACAAATCATAAATGCTTAGAACTACATGGAAATGTTTTATTAAACTAATTACTCTGTGATAATTAATCATTTATGGTATTCATAATTATATATTGGTAATAATAACAGTGGTGAGTTATGGGTTCAGTGGCCTGTGGAGGGGTTCAGTGGTAAATGGATGGGTGTACATACCAGTCATGTTAAATCCTTGGCCTTCTGCTCCATCAGTCGGTCCTTCCGCTGCCTGTTCTTGAAGCTTTGTCGCTCTGGTCCTAAAATAAGGGGTGGTCACAAAACCACTCGACCAGTGCTTGTTCCACCTCCGGCTGCAGTTCTGGTACTTTCTTCCTGCGTCCCTTCATCCCCACACTCCTCACACGTCTCCGGGGGTGGCATGACTTCTGCTGGGGTGGCATGACCTCTGCTGGGGTGGCATGGCTTCTGCTAGGGTGGCATGACCTCTGCTGGGGTGGCATGACCTCTGCTGGGGTGGCATGACCTCTGCTGGGGTGGCAAGGCTTCTTCTAGGGTGGCATGACCTCTGCTGGGGTGGCATGACCTCTGCTGGGGTGGCAAGGCTTCTTCTAGAGTGGCATGACCTCTGCTGGGGTGGCATGACCTCTGCTGGGGTGGCATGACCTCTGCTGGGGTGGCATGGCCTCCCCAGGGGTGGTGCAGCCTTTGCTGGCAGGTCCTCTTCAGGGGGGGCCGTGTGGCTGTCTACGTATACATTCCCTTGCCCTTCGACAGCCACTTTTGCAACTGGATGGGTCCCCGTCGCCCTCCACGTGCGTTTCTTGGGCGACATTTTCTTCTGCACTTCTCTGTCCCGAAGTTGAAACAATACTGATACTGGTTGATGGTTGACGTGTTGCTTGACGTCCAAACTGATACAGTAAGTGAGTAAACATGGTGCTTAACGTCCACAGAAACCATAAGGCATCCGAATAACTCCAAGCATCCGCTGTTGAGAGAGTTCAGAAAATGTTATCTCTTGACTTCAAGCTTGCTTTTTATGTACTAAAATTGTTGGTCACTGTGTGTCTTTCTCTCCTCCCTTCGTCTCTTTCTACAGCTCCCCCTCTCTTTCTACACCTCCTTCTCTTTCTACAGCTCCCTCTCTCTTTCTACAGCTGCCCCCTCTCTTTCTACAGTTCCCTTCCTCTCTTTCTACAGCTCCCTTCCTCTCTTTCTACAGCTCCTTCTCTTTCTACAGCTCCCTTCCTCTCTTTCTATAGCTCATTCCCTCTCTTTCTACAGCTCCCTTCCTCTCTTTCTACAGTTCCTTCCGTCTCTTTGTACAGCTCCCTTCCTCTCTTTCAACAGTTCCTTCCCTTTCTTTCTATAGCTCCTCCCCTCTTTTTCTACAGCTTCCTTCCTCTCTTTCTACGGCTCCTTCCCTCTCTTTCTACAGCTCCTTCTGTCTTTCTACAGCTCCTTCTCTCTTTCTACAGCTCCTTCTCTCTCTTTCTACAGCTCTTTCTCTCTCTTTCTACAGCTCTCTTTCTAAGCTCCTTCCTCTCTTTCTACAGTTCTCTCTTTTCTACAGTCTCTTTCTACAGCTCCTCTCTCTCTTTCTACAGTCTCTCTTTCTACAGCTCCTTTCTACAGCTCTCCTTCCTACAGCTCCTTCCTCTCTTTCTACAGCTCTCTTTCTACAGCTCCTTCTTCTTTTACAGCTCTCTTCTCTCTCTCTTTCTACAGCTCTCTTCTCACTCTCTTTCTACAGCTCCTTCTACAGCTCTCTTTCTACAGCTCTCTTTCTACAGCTCTCTTTCTACAGCTCTTTCTCTCTCTTTCTACAGCTCCTTCTCTCTTTCTACAGCTCCTTCTCTCTTTCTGCAGCTCCTCTCTCTTTCTACAGCTCCTCTCTCTTTCTACAGCTCTCTTTCTACAGCTCCTTCTCTCTCTCTCTCTTTCTACAGCTCTCTTTCTACAGCTCTCTTTCTCAGCTCTTTCTCAGCTCTCTTTCTACAGCTCTCTTTCTACAGCTCCTTCTCTCTCTCTAGTTTTTACAGCTCTCTTTCTACAGCTCTCTTTCTCAGCTCCTTCTCTCTCTTTCTACAGCTCTCTTTCTACAGCTCCTCTCTCTCTTTCTACAGCTCTCTTTCTACAGCTCTCTTTCTACACTCTTCTCCTCTCTTTCTACAGCTCTCTTTCTACAGCTTCCTCTTTCTACAGCTCTCTTTCTACAGCTCTCTTTCTACAGCCTTTTCCAGTCTCTCTTTCTACAGCTCTCTTTCTACAGCTCTCTTTCTACAGCTCTCTTTCTGCAGCTCCGTCTCTCTCTTTCTACAGCTCTCTTTCTACATCTCTCTTTCTACAGCTCTCTTTCTACAGCTCCGTCTCTCTCTTTCTACAGCTCTCTTTCTGCAGCTCCTTCTCTCTCTTTCTACAGCTCTCTTTCTGCAGCTCCTTCTCTCTCTTTTTACAGCTCTCTTTCTACAGCTCTCTTTCTACAGCTCTCTCTTCTTTCTACAGCTCCTTCTCTCTCTTTCTACAGCTCTCTTTCTACAGCTCCGTCTCTCTCTTTCTACAGCTCTCTTTCTACAGCTCCTTCTCTCTCTCTTTCTACAGCTCTCTTTCTACAGCTCTCTCTCTACAGCTCTCTTTCTACAGCTCTCTTTCTACAGCTCTCTTTCTACAGCTCCTTCTCCTCTCTTTCTACAGCTCTCTTTCTACAGCTCTCTCTCTACAGCTCTCTTTCTACAGCTCTCTTTCTGCAGCTCCGTCTCTCTCTTTCTACATCTCTCTTTTTACAGCTCTCTTTCTACAGCTCTCTTTCTACAGCTCCGTCTCTCTCTTTCTACAGCTCTCTTTCTGCAGCTCCTTCTCTCTCTTTCTGCAGCTCCGTCTCTCTCTTTCTACAGCTCTCTTTCTACAGCTCTCTTTCTACAGCTCTCTGCAGCTCTGTCTCTCTCTTTCTACAGCTCTCTTTCTACAGCTCTCTTTCTACAGCTCCTTCTCTCTCTTTCTACAGCTCTCTTTCTGCAGCTCCTTCTCTCTCTTTCTGCAGCTCCTTCTCTCTCTTTCTACAGCTCTCTTTCTACAACTCCTTCTCTCTCTTTCTACAGCTCTCTTTCTACAGCTCCTTCTCGCTCTTTCTACAGCTCTCTTTCTACAGCTCCTTCTCGCTCTTTCTACAGCTCTCTTTCTACAGCTCCCTCCCTCTCCCTGACAGGCAGTGAAGTCTTCGGCTGGTCATTTGAGACCTACTTTATACACCCATACAACTCCGCCCAGTCCTTCCGACTACTTGTGAGAGTGACTCCCCCCCCCCCCCACCCCTTCCTTGCTGTTATTTATAATATAAGTATTGACTGCTTCTGTTTTCTTTTCCAATACTAGTCATATGAACTGATCAGATGTTCTACTGTCTTATTCAATGCTTGTACGCTCATAATGTGTAACAGAGTGATGTATGCATGTGTACATCTGGTGCTGCGAATGCGCTGTTTTGTGCGGAAATTCTCATGTATAATGTTTCACTCACTCATTCATGCCTCTTATAGTGTATATAAATGATGCCTGTAATTTTATATCTACTCAATAATAACTTAGCAAGGACTAGTTGTTAGGTTTTTGACTGAACCTAAACACTACAATCCTTGTAAAATAAAGTTTTCGAGTTCGAGTTCCTTCCCCCTCTTTCTCTTTCCTCCCCCCCCCCCCCCCCCCCCATTTTCTCTCTCTTTTTCTGCACGAAGCACAGTGATGTCTGAACTAACTTGCGTCATTATTTTTAAAAACAGAAAAATCTCATGACCCCTTAAACACCATATGACCCAATTAAACTGATCTTCAATATTGTTGGCCTTACACACTTGTTTTCACACAGCTCTGCTGTCAAACAAATAAATGACACTTAATAAACATGTCCAGGACAGAAAAACACAATAATAATTGCGACTAGTGCTGCTGTCCGTGTTTCTTCATCATCGAAATGGAAAATACGGCAATTTGCACGGGATATGATATTACTGCCACCAGGAACAGTCTCACTTTACGTTCCTTTGGAAGTATTCTGCGCTTCTGCCACCACACCCACCCCCACCCCCAGCACCATCACCCCTACCCCACCCGTGCTTGTGCCCACACCCACACCCACACCCCCAGCACCATCACCCCTACCCCACCCGCGCTTCTGCCCACACCCACACCCCCACCCCCAGCACCATCACCCCTACCCCCCGTGCTTCTGCCCACACCCACACCCCCATCACGCCTACCCACCCTGCTTCTGCCCACACCCACACCCCCATCACCCCTACCCCACCCGTGCTTCTGCCCACACCCACACCCCCGTCACCCTACCCCACCCATGCTTCTGCCCACACCCACCCCCTACCCCACCCTGCTTCTGCCCACACCCACACCCCCACACCCAGCACCATCACCCCTACCCCACCCGTGCTTCTGCCCACACCCACACCCCCATCACCCCTACCCCACCCATGCTTCTGCCCACACCCACACCCACCCCCTACCCCACCCGTGCTTCTGCCCACACCACACCCCCACACCCAGCACCATCACCCCTACCCCACCCGTGCTTCTGCCCCCACCCCCATCACCCCAACACCACCCTGCTTCTGCCCCACACCCCCACCCCCTACCCCACCCGTGCTTCTGCCCACCCCCCCACCCCCTACCCCACCCGTGCTTCTGCCACACCCCCACCCCTACCTCACCCGTGCTTCTGCCCACACCCACACCCCCACCCCCTACCCCACCCGTGCTTCTGCCCACACCCCACACCCCACCCCCTACCCCACCCGTCTTCCTCCCACCCCCACACCCCCCACCCCTACCCCACCCGTGCTTCTGCCCACACCCACACCCCCAACCCCACCCCCTACCCCACCCGTGCTTCTGCCCACACCCCACCCACCCCTCACCCCCACCCCCTACCCCACCCGTGCTTCTGCCACACCCACACCCCCACCCCCTACCCCACCCGTGCTTCTGCCCACCCCTCCCCACCCCATGAAGAACACAAGACCTCCAAAGGAGTCATATTTTCCGCAGTTTTGTTATCGATCCAGGCGTTTTTCTTGGTGGGTCAGAAGTCGGCCAACGGCTCTCTGACGGTTCAGTGACACGGTCCAGAGAATCGTCGGCTCTCTGACGGTTCAGTGACACGGTCCAGAGAATCGTCGGCTCTTTGACGGTTCAGTGACACGGTCCAAGAATCGTCGGCTCTCTGACGGTTCAGTGACACGGTCCAGAGAATCGTCACTATTGGCCGCAGCGAAACAGAAATAGTGATCCATAAGAACAAGTCTCATTCAAAACGAAGAATAGGCACAAGAGTCGCACTACGGTCATCATTAAAATCGCTTTCCATTGACTGTCACAATTAATCAACAAGTCAGTTTATTGAAATAATTAATTCAATAATAACACCACTATCAACCTCACCGAAACAAAGTGTCGTAGCTCAAAACTTTGCCACTGACTTGAAAACAGCCCCCAGGCCGTCTTTCTACCTAATTCCTGTCAATGTTGACACAAAGAGAGCGGATTCTTTTCTTCTTTATTCTTTTCTTTTAAATGCAAAATGCTTCGATCAAACCAAAAGAATGCAAAGAAACAAAACGTCGACTGATCTGATTGTGAAAACCGGCGTAGTTAACCTAACCTCAGTTCTTCTGTCTGCCGTACGCTCCACTCTCAGTTCTGCCCATCTCAGTAATAGGTGATCGACAGTAACGAACCCCAGCTCAACTGCGCGCATCACGAACATTACACGGACACGGCCACGTTTTCTAGCCGCCCGCTGCAGCACCGCCTTTCGGCACGCTCTCTAATGCGTACTCCGCCAATAACCGGCCCAAGAAGGCGGGATTTCAAACTGTCACGGCTCTCATCAGCAGCGCGTGCACGGGGCGCGGGGGTATTAGCCCCGCCCTGGCCGAGTTGTCCCGCCCTGCGTCATCGTGAGGCGTTAACTGTTGACGACTGACTGCGCTCGTTTCCGCCCATTATCTTCTGTCCGATGGAAGTCAGTGACACGGTTCAACTGACACGAGTGAACCGCTTATTCAGGACGGGCCTGGCTCATTAAACTGAGCTCGTTCACTCCCTAGGACCCAGAGCGGACGGCGAGCCGGACAGTCGGTGTGGTGACAAAAACATTCGGTCGTCTGTTGTTGGGATCGTCTGCTACCCGGTATCTTGATTCGACGACCTTGCACCCAGACTGCAGTAGTCAACTGACGGGCACCAGAGAGGGCCAAGTACTGCGAGTTTCACACACACACGTGTCTGCAGTAAGTAACAATTGTGATATATTGCGCATACCCACCCGGGGCGCGCGTGGACGAGCTGAGTATGCACTTAAAACTGCTTTCGCTGCCGTTGTCATTGTAGGCCTACAGTACACGAGAATTATTGTGCACGGAATTTTTAAACATTACGTGGTTTTGCATTGTAAGCCTCTCTCTCTCTCTCTCTCTCTCTCTCTCTCTCTCTCTCTCTCTCTCTCTCTCTCTCTCTCTCTCTCTCTCAAGTTTTTGGCTGGTTGACACCTGGTTTCTTAAACTCTGCCGTCAGTGACTCAGTAAGGGCCATGGACCTGTAGTTATCTGTAGCTCCATGGAAACACCCTTCTCCGTCGCGCGGCGCAGTGTCGTTCGCTGGAAACAATGCAACATCCATCTGTGGTGGACTTTGCAACATCCACTCTGTGGTGTGCTTTGCAACATCCATCTGTGGTGGACTTTGCAACATCAACTCTGTGGTGGACTTTGCAACATCAACTCTGTGGTGTGCTTTGCAACATCCATTCTGTGGTGGACTTTGCAACAACCACTCTGTGGTGGACTTTGCAACATCCACTATGTGGTGGACTTTGCAACATCCACTCTGTGATGGGCTTTGCAACATCCACTCTGTGGTGGGCTTTGCAACATCCACTATGTGGTGGGCTTTGCAACAACCACTCTGTGGTGGGCTTTGCAACATCCACTCTGTGGTGGGCTTTGCAACATCCACTATGTGGTGGGCTTTGCAACAACCACTCTGTGGTGGGCTTTGCAACATCCACTCTGTGGGGGCTTTACTGATAACAATGTAACATCCAGACTCTGTGGTGAGCCTGGCCAAAAGCAATACGATATCCACTTTGTGATGCGAATTTTTCCGAAGACGTTGGAGCATATTTTCACTGATGATAGAAATTAGAACAATCGGCGCTTTTTATTATTTTTTATTTTACTTTTTCATAAATTAACTGTAAAATGTCTTTTAAAAAAAGAAAGAAAAAGAAAAAAAGAAAGAAAAAAAGGCGAGTGTGACTGATATGTTTGATTTTTTTTTTTAATTGTGACTTACAGTTCCAATTTATGAAACACGGTTGAAACACATGTTCTAGAAAGCAAGCAAATCAAGAGAACTTTTTATGATGTAAATAAATAAACGACGTTGATGAATTTTGCGTTAAAAACAGAACAAGAAGAGGGGGGGAGGAAGGTGTGGGGGGGGGGGGGGGGCAAAAAAGGAGAGAGAAAGGGCCCTTTGAATACCAAAAGCCAAGACCAAACAGAACAAAACAAAAACGAACAAACAAACAAACAAAATCATCTCAAGATGTTTCTATCCACTGTAACTGCAGACTCCACTGACGTTTCACGCGTTCGCAACAATGAACAACTGACTTGTGACGTCTCACATCGTGCAAAAAGGAAAAGCTGGAGACGTTCGCTGCAACAATGAACAATTATTGATGACGTTAGCTGACGCCATCATGCAGCAATGAACAATTATTGGTGACGTTCGCTGACATCGTGCATCAATGAACAATTATTGGTGACGTTCGCTAGCCAACATCGTGCATCAATGAACAATTGTTAGTGACGTTCGCTAGCAACATCGTGCAACAATGAACAACTGGTGACGCTCGCCACAAAATCGTGCAACAATGAACAATTGGCGACGTTCGTTAGCAACATCGTGCAACAATAAACAATTATTGGTGACGTTCGCTGACATCGTGCATCAATGAACAATTGTTGGTGACGTTCGCTAGCAACATCGTGCAACAATGAACAATTGCTGACGCTCGCTAGCAAAATCGTGCAACAATGAACAATTATTGGTGACGTTCGCTGACATGGTGCATCAATGAACAAGTGTTGGTGACGTTCGCTAGCAACATCGTGCAGCATTGAACAATTGGTGACGTTCGCTAGCAAAATCGTGCAACAATGAACAATTGTTGGTGACGTTCGCTGACGGCATCGTGCAACAATGAACAATTGGTGACGTTCGTTGACAACATCGTACCACAATGAGCGGCGCCATTCCACCGCCGCCTGAACTGATCAACATCAGTGGACCAGGTCAGTCAGTCTGTGTGTGTGTTGTGTTCTCTCTCTCTCTCTCTCTCTCTCTCTCTCTCTCTCTCTCTCTCTCTCTCTCTCTCTCTCTCTTCTCTCAAGTTATTCAAAGCTAATGGTGGATAATAACGGGAATTAATGTATAAAATTCAAAATAATATTCAGAACTCCAATACCACTGCGAGTACAATTTTTTTAATTTTTTTTAAATCAGTAAAAACTAAGGCGTAATAAAATAAATCATTGGCATACACCATTGTGATGAAATGCGGATTAAATTGGAGGTAGTTAAAGATTCAAGATTGCTGTATTATCTCATCAGAGAAATTAAAACATGGCTGAACATTAACCACATCACAGGTCACAATAACACATATTAAATATTTTAAAACTCAAAGAACAGTTATGGAAAATACAAAAGTTACATAGTAAACAAACTAGTAATTTACGTAATTTACACACTCTTTAACTGTGATGGCCTTTAAAATTATTTCATCTATTTAAACAGATCAAGACCATTAGAGCTTGCTATGGGAAAGTTATGTCTGCAGTTGCTGTAAATTTGTCTTCTTGCATTGCTCAGTCGTAGCATGATCGTCCCTGTCGTGCCGTAGAGTAAGTTTTACGAAATACAAACTGTCCTCTGCTTTCTGGTCTAGGAAAAGTCAAAACTGTGCAAACCATGATTGTGTGTGTGTAGTTCAAAATGTGATGTAAACAATATGTTACTGCTCAGTCCATTATTTGTAATTATTCAGAAAATATGAGATGTAATTATTAGAAAATATCAGATGTAATTATTCAGAAAATATGAGATGCAGTAATTCAGAAAATGTGAGATGTTTTGCTGGGTTGTAACCCACAGTACACGCTACATCAAGAACCACGATATTTCTTATTCGACGTTTTCCTGATCAGTTCAGACAACTGTACACATTACCTGGTTTTGTTGTTCTTGGTGTTTTTGTTTGTTTGTTGTGTGTGTGTGTGTGTGTGTGTGTGTGTGTGTGTGTGTGTGTGTGTGTGTGTGTGTGTGTGTGTGTTTCGGTGGGAGGGGGGATTTCAACTGCTGGTTCTTGTCCGATTTATTAATTTTAATAAATCATGGATGGGTATATTACTGGCGGATGACATTTTTTGGATAACTGACTTTTCATGCTTCCCCGCACTATCTTTAGTAAGTTAATTAACAAAACAAATTCAGTAATGTAAGCATTCTAAAACATTTGTGAAATCACCTTTAGCAGAGATAATGTGAAGTTCACGACGATGACACGTAAGCATTCTAACACATATGTAAAATCACCTTTAGCAGAGATAATGTGAAGTTCACGACGATGACACAGATTTTCGGTCAAAGTTGTTCACTGACGCGAAGCGTAACTTACGGACACATGTACAGAATAATGTGTTGTGCATAGTTCGCTGTGTCACATGTGTAAGACTTAATGTGTTGTCGTGCGTAGTTCGCTGTCACATGTGTAAGATTTAATGTGTTGTCGTGCGTAGTTCGCTGTGTCACATGTGTAAGATTTAATGTGTTGTCGTGCGTAGTTCGCTGTCACATGTGTAAGACTTAATGTGTTGTCGTGCGTAGTTCGCTGTGTCACATGTGTAAGACTTAATGTGTTGTCGTGCGTAGTTCGCTTTTCACATGTGTAAGATTTAATGTGTTGTCGTGCGTAGTTCGCTGTCACATGTGTAAGATTTAATGTGTTGTCATGCGTAGTTCGCTGTCACATGTGTAAGACTTAATGTGTTGTCGTGCGCAGTTCGCTGTGTCAGATGTGTAAGACTTAATGTGTTGTCGTGCGTAGTTCGCTGTGTCAGATGTGTAAGACTTAATGTGTTATCGTGCGTATTTCGCTGTCACATCTGTAAGACTTCACTAACTGTGAAAAGGTCATCAGTTCATGTTCTCCTGTTTATAATGCTTTGTTTCCAGACTGCAGACTTGGTTAGGTCTTGATGTTTTTGTTTGAAATCTGTTTTTGATTTGTAGGAATTTTCCCCAAATTCGTAAGCCTGTTACGTCGACTGTGTGTCCTCAGTGTTCTCTCAAAATGCAAAAGCAGACACTCAGAAACAGATTTTGTAGTGAAGATCCCCGTCCTCTTCGACTTTGTGTCCTCAGTGTTCTCCCCAAATTCGTAAGCCTGTCACGTCGACTGTGTGTCCTCAGTGTTCTCTCAAAATGCAAAAGCAGACACTCAGAAACAGATTTTGTAGTGACAGTAATCTCCCCTGTGCGCCTCTTCCTCTTGTCAGAGCGCAGGGCTAATGGTAGAATCTGTTTGTTGTTGGTGTTTGTCTCTTTGTTTGTTTGTTTTCTCTCTTCTGCATCTTGTCCTTGCTGGTGCTTGAGGCCGGCTATTTTTTATTTGTTTTTGTATTACCTACTGATACAGATATGTTTATTAATGTTTAACTGGTCATTGCTGTTTGATGTTGGTATATATTTTACATATGTTGAAAAGTTGAAATTTACAACAAAGAAAAAATATCATTTCTCAAATACAAAGACCAACAAAACTAAAAGCTGTATATATCAACTGACAAGTGACGTAACACACATAACACTTGGAACACACAGCTGTATTAAATGAAGAGTGGCGTAATACACACACACACACACACACACACACACACACACACACACACACACACCACACCACACACACACACACACACACACACAAACACACCAAAAGGCGGACACAGCTCAATTAAATGGAGAATGACGTAACTCACACACACAACAAAGGGCAGGCACAATTGTATTAAATGAAGAGTGACGTAACTCTCACACACAACAAAGGGCAGGCACAATTGTATTAAATGAAGAGTGACGTAACTCTCACACACAACAAAGGGCAGGCACAATTGTATTAAATGAAGAGTGACGTAACTCTCACACACAACAAAAGGCAGGCACAATTGTATTAAATGAAGAGTGACGTAACTCTCACACACAACAAAGGGCAGGCACAATTGTATTAAATGAAGAGTGACGTAACTCTCACACACAACAAAAGGCAGGCATAATTGTATTAAATGAAGAGTGACGTAACACACACACACAACAAAAGGCAGGCACAATTGTATTAAATGAAGAGTGACGTAACTCTCACACACAACAAAAGGCAGGCACAATTGTATTAAATGAAGAGTGACGTAACTCTCACACACAACAAAAGGCAGGCATAATTGTATTAAATGAAGAGTGGCGTAACACACACACACACACAACAAAAGGCAGGCACAATTGTATTAAACGAAGAGTGACGTAACACACACAAGACCAAAACACGCAAACGGTTTTAAAAAAATACTGACTGTAATTAGACAACAGAAAACATGTACAAAAATGTGAGTGGAAATACCGTTCGAAAACTATTCATAAACAAGTGTACACGACACTAGGCATAAACAACTGTACACGACACTGGGCATAAACAATTGTACACAACACTAGGCATAAACAACTGTACACAACACTAGGCATAAACAATTGTACACGACACTAGATCCCAACAACTGTAAAACATCAGCATTGAGAACGCACTGCTTAGTTATGTTGGTTTTGTTTCTTCTATGCACTTGAGTATGGCGGTATGTGTGGGGACAGTGGACCAAAGTCATCTCTCTCTCTCTCTCTCTCTCTCTCTCTCTCTCTCTCTCTCTCTCTCTCTCTCTCTCTCTCTCTCTCTCTCTCTCTCTTTCTCTCTCTCTCTTCGCTACTTCCTGAGCTTTCGGTATTCGCCAGCACTCTCACTCTCAGAAGACAGACTGGTCATAGAAAAAAGTCTAACACGAATGAACCGGTGTGTGTGTATGGGGTGGGGTGGGGGTGATGGGGGGGGGGGGGGGGGGGGGGGGTCTGGCTCTGCAGTCGCCAACTGAACGGTCAGTGTCTCGTTTGTTACCACCTGCCAAGACTGGATCGAGTAGGTAGGATCTCGCTTTCGGTTGTTTTGTTTTTTAAATCAAAAACCCTCGATAGATCCTCCTCGCCAACGACGACTCGACTCGGTCCGAGGCAGCGAGCTTTTCTCCGCCCCTCCCCAGGGGACAAAGGGGTGTCGGCCCGTCACGGTTGGCTGGACCAGCGTATCAATTACACCGTGACAGAAAAACCTGAGTGGGCCCCCCCCCCCCCCCCCCCCTTCAACGAAACCCTCAGTCCCACTAACAGCGGCAGCGGTAGTTAGATCTCCGTTCTGTTTCAGTCCTAACTGACCGCAAATCATTGCAGGCTTCTTTGTGTGCCACTGTTTTACTCGTGTCATCACATGCCGCAAATCATTGCAGGCTTCTTTGTGTGCCACTGTTTTACTCGTGTCATCACATGCCGCAAATCATTGCAGGCTTCTTTGTGTGCCACTGTTTTACTCGTGTCATCACATGCCGCAAATCATTGCAGGCTTCTTTGTGTGCCACTGTTTTACTCGTGTCATCACATGCCGCAAATCATTGCAGGCTTCTTTGTGTGCCACTGTTTTACTCGTGTCATCACATGCCGCAAATCATTGCAGGGTTCTTTGTGTGCCACTGTTTTACTCGTGTCATATGCCGCAAATGCACGGTACAAGGGAACGAACAACGATTCAGGCTGGCTGAAACAGTTCTCTTTCTGTGTATATAGGTACAATAACTCTGCTAAAACAACATAAACACACACGTACATACACACACACACACACACACACACACACACACACACACACACACACACACACACACACACACACACACACACACACATTATTTGACAGATGAAAATGATTAATGTAAAGTACATTTAACTGGTGAAAATGATTGATGTAAAGTTCATTTGAATGGTGAAAATGTAATACTGTAATTATATTATTTGACTGGTCAAAATAAAATTGTGCAATGAGTAACATGTGCTTGTTTGAGCGGAAAAGGCGATTCATTGCTATTTGGAAATATTTATTTTCTGAAAATGCAAAAGCTGGGTTCGGAGCCGAGGCGAGTGTCGTGGAGAGGCAATTTTCTGGTACAGCGACTTTTCCTCAAGGCGTGTCGCCGGTGTACGTTCTGAAGAGCCTAAAGTCAACGTAAACACGCGACCAGGAGGAAGATCCGTCTGCAAGGAAGATAGGAAGCAACGTGCTTCGTGAAAATATTCACACTTTTCTATACAGGTCGGGTGCTGCACCTTAGGCGGGTGGGAATGACATTATTAAACGATCGCTCTGGTTGATTTAACTTTGTCCGGTGTGTGCCTTTGAGCTGCTCTCTTGGAGCTGCTCTCTATTCGGTCCCTCTGAGCTGGTCCCTTTGAGCTGCTCTCTTTGAGCTGCTCTCTTTGAGCTGCTCTCTATTCGGTCCCTCTGAGCTGGTCCCTTTGAGCTGGTCTCTTGTCGGTCCCTTTGAGCTGGTCTCTTGTCGGTCCCTTTGAGCTGGTCTCTTTGAGCTGGTCTCTTGTCGGTCCCTTTGAGCTGGTCTCTTGTCGGTCCCTTTGAGCTGGTCTCTTGTCGGTCCCTTTGAGCTGGTCTCTTTGAGCTGCTCTCTTGTCGGTCCCTTTGAGCTGGTCTCTATTCGGTCCCTTTGAGCTGGTCTCTTTGAGCTGGCCTCTTGTCGGTCCCTCTGATCTGGTCTCTTTGAGTTGGTCTCTTGTCGGTCCCTCTGAGCTGGTCTCTATTCGGTCCCTCTGATCTGGTCTCTTGTCGGTCCCTCTGAGCTGGTCTCTTGTCGGTCCCTCTGAGCTGGTCTCTTGTCGGTCCCTCTGAGCTGGTCCCTTTGAGCTGGTTTCTTGTCGGTCCCTTTAAGCTGGTCTTTTGCTGGAGTTGGTCTCTTATTGGTCCTTTGAAATGATCTCTCGTTGGACCTGTTTTTGCTTATTTGTAACATCGAGTTGGTCATTTGTTGGTCCCCTTGATCTAGTCTCTTGTTCGTCGGTCTCAGCCGGTCCAAGACCCACACAATCAGTAGTGACGGCGGGTGACTGGTCCCAGACCCACACAATCAGTAGTGACGGCGGGTGACTGGTCCCAGACCCACACAATCAGTAGTGACGGCAGGTGACTGGTCCAAGACCCACACAATCAGTAGTGACGGCGGGTGACTGGTCCCAGACCCACACAATCAGTAGTGACTATGGGTGACTGGTCCCAGACCCACACAATCAGTAGTGACGGTGGGTGACTGGTCCCAGACCCACACAATCAGTAGTGACTATGGGTGACTGGTCCCAGACCCACACAATCAGTAGTGACTATGGGTGACTGGTCCCAGACCCACACAATCAGTAGTGACGGTGGGTGACTGGTCCTAGACCCACACAATCAGCATAATGGCGATGGAATGACTGGCTCCAGCTGGTCTTTTGTTGGTCCCTTTGAGCTGGTCTCTTGTTGGTTGTTTTCAGTTGGTCTTTTGTCGGCCTCTTTCAGTTGGTCTTCTGTTGGTCGCTTTCAGCTGGTCTTTTGTTGGTCGCTTTCAGCTGGTCTTTTCTGGTTGTCCTGGTCGTTCAGTGGCTTATGTTAGTGTTTCATTGCACGGCTAATTTGTTGTGTTTCATGGTATATCGCTGTCGCTTTCGTGGTCAACTATGTTAGTCAGCTTGAGTCTGTGGGTCATTGGTCATTTGTCTGGTCAACGTGCAATGTGTATGGGTCAGTTGCAGCTGTGGGTCATTGTGCATTTGTCTGTGTGTCAACGTGCAATGTGTATGGGTCAGCGTGAACCGGCTGTGGGTCATTGTGCATTTGTCTGTGGGTCAACGTGCAGTGTTTATGGGTCAGCGTGAAACGTTTGTGGGTCAACTTGCAATGTATGTGGGTCAGCGTGCAACGTTAATGTGTATGGGTCACGTGTGACCGGCTGTGGGTCATTGTGCATTTGTCTGTGTGTCAACGTGCAATGTCTATGGGTCAGCGTGCAACCGGTGTGGGTCATTGCTGTATGTCTGTGGTCAACGTGCAATGTGTATGGGTCAGCGTGAACCGTCTGTGGGTCAATTGCAATGTCTGTGGTCAACGTGCACATGTGTATGGGCAAGCCGATGACGGCTAGTCGGGCAACTGCAATGTCTTGGTCAAGCTACATGTCTATGGTGCACACAGTCTTGTCACCACTGGTCTATCGTCAAGCCACATGTCTAGCGTGCAACCCAGTCTTCGTATGGGTCAACTGCAATGTCTAGTGGGTCAAGCCAGTGCAACTGTCTAATGTGCAATGCCAGGTCAACGCTGCTATGGGTCAACCTGAGCCAATGTTGGCCAACGTGTCAATGGTCTGAGTCACAGCCACATGTCTATGGTGCGTCTAGGTCAACCTCAGGTCTAAGTCAAGCCACATGTCTATGGTCCAACCACAGTCCTAGCCAACCCAGGTCTAAGTCAAGCCACATGTCTATGGTCCAACCACAGTCCTAGTCCAACCTCAGGTCTAAAGTCAAGCCACATGTCTATGGTCCAACCACAGGCCTAGTCCAACCTCAGGTCTAAAGTCAAGCCACATGTCTATGGTCCAACCACAGCCTAGTCCAACCTCAGGTCTAAAGTCAAGCCACATGTCTATGGTGTGCCAACCAGGAACACCTTAGGTCCAACCATCAGGTCTAAAGTCAAGCCACATGTCTATGGTCCAACCCAGGTCAAAGTCAAGCCACATGTCTATGGTCCAACCTCAGGTCTAAAGTCAAGCCACATGTCTATGGTGCAACCAGACCTAGTCCAACCTCAGGTCTAAAGTCAAGCCACATGTCTATGGTCCAACCACAGTCCTAGTCCAACCTCAGGTCTAAAGTCAAGCCACATGTCTATGGTCCAACCACAGGCCTAGTCCAACCTCAGGTCTAAAGTCAAGCACACATGGTCCCACGCCTAGGTCCAACCTCAGGTCTAAGTCAAGCCACATGGTCTAAAGTCAAGCCACATGTCTATGGTCCAACCTCAGGTCTAAAGTCAAGCCACATGTCTATGGTCCAACCACAGTCCTAGTCCAACCTCAGGTCTAAAGTCAAGCCACATGTCTATGGTGCAACCAGACCTAGTCCAACCTCAGGTCTAAAGTCAAGCCACATGTCTATGGTCCAACCTCAGGTCTAAAGTCAAGCCACATGTCTATGGTCCAACCTCAGGTCTAAAGTCAAGCCACATGTCTATGGTCCAACCTCAGGTCTAAAGTCAAGCCACATGTCTATGGTCCAACCTCAGGTCTAAAGTCAAGCCACATGTCTATGGTCCAACCTCAGGTCTAAAGTCAAGCCACATGTCTATGGTCCAACCTCAGGTCTAAAGTCAAGCCACATGTCTATGGTCCAACCTCAGGTCTAAAGTCAAGCCACATGTCTATGGTGCAAAGCGTCAGCATCTTCAATTCAAGGTGTTAGAACAGGAGTCCGGTGACCGTGACGGTAACGACGTCGACGATAGTGAGGAGATGGGCTCACTGACGACTGGCCGACCCGTGTTGAGGGGCCGGTGGGACCGGTTGTGGACATTCTCTTGGACTTCCCTCCACCCACACTCGACCTTTAGTGCGTGCCGTGAGTGTAGCTCACTGAGCTGGCGCTGTGCGATGGACGTCTAACAGCTGCGTGCTGTAGCTGCCTCTTCCAACCGCTTACTGCAACTTCCCCTGCGCTACGGCTGAGGTGATCAGAGGGGACTTGCGCTACGGCTGAGGTGATCAGAGGGCGAAGAGTTTCCGACAGCGATTGTGACGAGTGACAACCTCATTATTTTATTCGACACTCTCGCTCACCTTTCATTTCCTTCTCTGGAGAACTATTTTTCTTCGGCGTGTTTGATCAGTCCCATCGCGCATTGAATCGTGTATTGGACAACAGCTTTGCCGACGGCAGGCTCGCTGTAATTCTGTTGATCGAGTGGATTCCCCGGGTGTCAACATCTAGGGCTCGTCGCGTGCTCCTGACGGCTGTTCCTGGAGCTGGCGACGGCCGATAGCTGTTGTGTCCGCTTTCGCTGTGCTTGCTCGCGGATCACGTCGCGGTTCCGGCTCTGGTTGCGAGCACTTGCACGGGTTTGTTGTGCTCGTATGGGCACCATTTGACTGTGGACCCAAACCACACACTTAGGCTGCAGACGGGTGGACCCAAACCCACACACTTAGGCTGCAGACGGGTGGACCCAAACCCACACACTTAGGCTGCAGACGGGTGGACCCAAACCCACACACTTAGGCTGCAGACGGGTGGACCCAAACCCACACACTTAGGCTGCAGACGGGTGGACCCAAACCCACACACTTAGGCTGCAGACGGGTGGACCCAAACCCACACACTTAGGCTGCAGACGGGTGGACCCAAACCCACACACTTAGGCTGCAGACGGGTGGACCCAAACCCACACACTTAGGCTGCAGACGGGTGGACCCAAACCCACACACTTAGGCTGCAGACGGGTGGACCCAAACCCACACTTAGGCTGCAGACGGGTGGACCCAAACCCACACACTTAGGCTGCAGACGGGTGGACCCAAACCCACACTTAGGCTGCAGACGGGTGGACCCAAACCCTATGGGTGACTGGTCCCAGACCCACACAACCAGTAGTGACGGTGGGGTGACTGGTCCCAGACCCACACAACCAATAGTGACGGTGGGGTGACTGGTCCCAGACCCACACAACCAATAGTGACGGTGGGGTGACTGGTCACAGACCCACACAATCAGTAGTGACGGTGGGGTGACTGGTCCCAGACCCACACAACCAGTAGTGACGATGGGGTGACTGGTCCCAGACCCACACAACCAGTAGTGACGGTGGGGTGACTGGTCCCAGACCCACACAACCAGTAGTGACGGTGGGGTGACTGGTCCCAGACCCACACAACCAGTAGTGACGGTGGGGTGACTGGTCCAGACCCACACAACCAGTAGTGACGGTGGGGTGACTGGTCCAGACCCACACAACCAGTAGTGACGGTGGGGTGACTGGTCCAGACCCACACAACCAGTAGTGACGGTGGGGTGACTGGTCCCAGACCCACACAACCAGTAGTGACGGTGGGGTGACTGGTCACAGACCCACACAACCAGTAGTGACGGTGGGGTGACTGGTCCCAGACCCACACAACCAGTAGTGACGGTGGAGTGACTGGTTCAAACCCCAGACCATCAGCGTAGTGGCGGTGGGGTGACTGGTTCAAACCCCAGACCATCAGCGTAGTGGCGGTGGGGTGACTGGTTCAAACCCCAGACCATCAGCGTAGTGGCGGTAGGGTGACTGGTTCAAACCCCAGACCATCAGCGAATGACGGTGGGGTGACTGGTTCAAACCCCAGACCATCAGCGTAGTGTCGGTCGGGTGACTGGTTCAAACCCCAGACCATCAGCGTAGTGGCGGTGGGGTGACTGGTTCAAACCCCAGACCATCAGCGTAGTGGCGGTGGGGTGACTGGTTCAAACCCCAGACCATCAGCGTAGTGGCGGTGGGGTGACTGGTTCAAACCCCAGACCATCAGCGTAGTGGCGGTGGGGTGACTGGTTCAAACCCCAGACCATCAGCGTAGAGGCGGTGGAATGGCGCCGTCTGACCAGGGTGCTTCCAGAGCAGGATGCCAGAAATGTTCGTTTGACAAGTTTGAAATCATTTCATGGCATCATAACACCCCACGGTTTGTGAAATCAATATTTAGGTTGACAACTATTTGCCAGTAAGCTGAATATTTTTTTATCAGTTATTTGAATTTTGTAATGGATTGCAGACTTCAAAAGACCAATTTGCTAGATTAGACCATTGGATTGCGTCTTTGTAGTTCAAGTCAGTAATTGTCTGTATCCATTAACATTGTCATATAGATCTCACACAGTGAGTTCTTGCCCCCCCCCCCCCCCCCCCCCCCCCCCTCAGTGTTTGACCGCAAAGTAAGAAACACGAGTTGTCGTCGTAGCCAGCGTATGAGTGAAGAAAACCCATTGTGTGAAACCCATTGCGTGAGTCATTTATAGCACGACATATCTCCACAGAACAGTCAACTGAGCGGGCAAAACTTGTCACGTGACAATCCGAGCAGACGACACGGCGCACGAGACTGAGCAGTAGGCCTTCGTTGGGGCGGCTGTCGGAGTTGTGTATGCCAGTTATTTGAACGTGTTGTTGGCTATCAAACGGCATTACATGGATCCGGAGAGACTGAACGTTGTGATATTTCTAGAAAGCAACATAACATGGGTTGGTAGACTACATTCAGTTCTGTTGGCACTGGAGTTTTTATATGTCGAGTTCATGTGAGTGCATTCTTGTCGTTCATCACTGAAATTTCCCAACAGCTTGACTCTGTCTGCTCTAGTTCCTTTTTCTTCTTTCCTTGGATGCCCACAACCCTGTTGATGATTATTCTGGCACTTTAGGTGGTGTTCGCAAGTCCACATTTCAGCTTTAACTAACCTTCTCTTTGTCTCTTAGGGGGATGGCTGCGCTGTCGTTTCATACTTCCTCAACACGAACTGTTTGTACTTCACGGAGTTGTCTCTGGTAGCTGTCCCTCGGTTAATTCCCAAACAAGCCGAGCGTTCTATCGGGTCCCGACGCCTTTCGCTGACCATGCAGTGCTCATTGCAGTCTTACGCTGCTCATCGATCGAAATCCTGTGTTGTGACCTCAGCTTGACCCAAGCTTCAGCCAATCATCTATCAACTATGAACAGTCATAACTAACTGCGATTCAAACTTGTCACCGAAACACGTAACTAATATGTGGTTTTATTATCTGTTCTTCATCACTACAATATGGCCTGTAAGCTACCGTAGAATAATCAAACCCAAACAGAAAGAGCATTGTAGGAGTACACTCGTGAGTGTTATAAATGATTATATCGTCACTTGAAAGATGGGTAACATTAATGTGGACAATAACTTTCAGAGCTGACTGGACTGTAAGAGAGGGGGGAAAGGAACGTACTGGGGCTAAAAGCAGTAAATGATCTACAGGTGAAGAGCGACCAACAGAAACGTACCCTGACTGAACTCAGTGCTGTTTCCGTGACGTGAACAGACACCGGGGCTGAACCCTACCAATGCAGGATTCCAACTGCCCGTGCGTTGTTTTAGCTTTCGAAGTGTACCAGGCTCAAAAGAGGTGTCTGTGTTTTCTTGTGTCATTTAACTATCATTATGAGTTTGCTGGTTTTTAATAATATAGCTATAAGTGAATAACTAATTTATTGACATCGTGTGCCTTTTTGCAGTTTTGCTGACCCATCTACCACCCCCGTCTCATTTACTTTTTACATTTGCATTTTACAGGCTTTTCAGTGCGGTTGTAATGCTATCTTTAAGTGCTTAATGTCATTGTAATGCTATGTCTGTAATTCCTTAATGTCATTGTAATGCTATGTCTTTAAGTTATTAATGTCATTGTAATGCTGTCTGTAACTCCTTAATGTCATTGTAATGCTATATCTTTACGTTCTTAATGTCATCGTAATGCTATGTCTGTAACTTCTTAATGTCATTTTCTTTAAGTTGTAAAGTGTTTTGAGATTCTGAAAACGCTCTGTAAGTTCCCTATTATTATTATTATTGTAATGCTATGGCTGTAAGTTCTTAATGTCATTGTAATGCTATGTCTGTAACTTCTTAATGTCATTGTAGCTATGGCATATGATTATAAGTTCTTAATGTCATTGTAATGCTATGGTTAATAATTAAAAATAATAAAATAATACATACATTTTCTATAGCGCTGTTCCCGCTGAGCGAGTCGACGCGCTTGTTCACATACATGTACATAATATACCATTTACATTGACTAACATATGTTATACAAACAATCATATAATACATACTTAATAAATTACACTAATATAAAACAAGTATTTGTAAAACGGCACATAAAATAACTGTTATAAAACATAGAGACGTTACAATAATTTAAAACAGGTACATAATTATAAAGCGGTGTACAAAGTTATTATTATTATTACTACGCTAAAACGTGTACTCACACACCACCACACACACACACACACACACACACACACACACACACACACACACACACACACACACACACACACACGTTCCTCTACTCTCTCTCCTCTCTCCTCTCTCTCTCTCTCCTCTCTCTCTCTCTCTCTCTCCTCTCTCTCTCTCTCTCTCCTCTCTCTCCTCTCTCCTCTCTCTTCTCTCCCCTCTCTCTCTCTCCTCTCCTCTCTCTCTCTCTCTCTCTCTCTCTCCTCTCGTCTCTCTCTCTCTCTCTCTCTCACTTCTCTCTCATCATCTCCTCTCCTGCTCCTCTGCCTCTCTCTCTCTCTCTCTCTCTCTCCTCTCTCTCTCTCTCTCTCTCTCTCACCCTCTCCTACCTCTCTCTCCTCTCTCTCTCTCTCTCTCTCTCTCTCTCTCTCTCTCTCTCTCTCTCTCTACGATCGTGAGACAATTAAAACATTCAGGAAGCACATTCATGGTTGGGGGTGGGGATTGGGGGGGGGGGGGAGGCAGGCGGGGGCTGAAGACCGCAGAGATCCTACTGGCAGAAAGCCGTCGTGAACAAGTGAGTTTTGAGTCTGGATTTAAACAGCGGAAGGGTAGAAGAATTTCTGAAATCGGATGGCAGAGAGTTCCAGACAGAAGGTGCAAGAAAGCTGAAGGAACGCTCCCTGAACGTTTTGGTGTCACGCTTTGGGACTTTGAGGAGCTTCTCACACGATGAACGAAGGTTTCGTGTTGGTTCATATGCACATAGAGTCTGTAAATCTATGGCTGTAAGTTCTTAATGTCATCGTAATGCTATGTCTGCAAATTCTTAATGTCATTGTAAAGCTATGGCTTTAAGTTCTTAATGTCATTGATGTCTGTGAGTTCTTAATGTCACTGATGTCTGTGAGTTCTTAATGTCATTGTAAAGCTATGGCTTTAAGTTCTTAATGTCACTGATGTCTGTGAGTTCTTAGTGTCATTGTAAAGCTATGGCTTTAAGTTCTTAATGTCACTAATGTCTGTGAGTTCTTAGTGTCATTGTAAAGCTATGGCTTTAAGTTCTTAATGTCACTGATGTCTGTGAGTTCTTAATGTCACTGATGTCTGTGAGTTCTTAGTGTCATTGTAAAGCTATGGCTTTAAGTTCTTAATGTCACTGATGTCTGTGAGTTCTTAGTGTCACAACTGCGCTCTGCTCGTGTGACTCTGAATGAGTGATTGCAGCTTTACACAGCGCGTTTTTTTAAACATTCACCGAAGTGTTTAGTTGTTACGTGGCTGGTGCCACTTGAAACTGCTGCTGTCTCGGCGCAGGTTCTGTGTACATCACACAACCATGCACCAGTCTACAGTGTCACTATTCGGAGCTGCATATGTAGGATGCATGTATGTTTAGCTGTAACCTGCCATCTGCACTTTGGGCAAAATGACCGGGAAATTTTACGAGCTACTGCGGTAAAACGGGGCTGGAACGGATCCAGAAATGAGAGTCATCACAGAAAGTTGACCACGGAGAAGAAAGTTTCCCCGTCGGTCCTGCCGGGACTCGAACCCGAGACCTTTAGATCACGAGTTCGGTGCTCTAACCACTGAGCCATCCCCGCTCCCAGGACGGCCACTCTTCGGGGGGTTTGCGCGGAATGTTATTTGTGACACTCTGATTGGTTGAAGCTGCATGGTTGATTGGCAGCTCTGAACCGTATGAACAAACACAGTCTGTGATGTCATGTCACATGCTAATCCTTGCAGACGGTGTTCTGATTACAATCACCGTATACAGCCTGATTATAATTTCACGAGCCACAGCTCCGAAGGCAGTTACTATGCTTACTGTGAAGGGTTGAGCTTCAAACGAGAATGGTGGATGACTGTGATCTGAAATGCTCGACCAAAGACAGTCAGGTGGTGAGAGCCCACCAAAGAGCTTAACGGTCACACAGGCCGGTTAGGGTTAGTGTGGATGACTGTAATAGGAACTGTTCGAGCCCACCACAGAGCTTAACGGTCACACAGGGTTAGGGTTAGTGTGGATGACTGTAATAGGAACTGTTCGAGCCCACCAAAGAGCTTAACGGTCACACAGGCCGGTTAGGGTTAGTGTGGATGACTGTAATAGGAACTGTTCGAGCCCACCAAAGAGCTTAACGGTCACACAGGCCGGTTAGGGTTAGTGTGGATGACTGTAATAGGAACTGTTCGAGCCCACCAAAGAGCTTAACGGTCACACAGGCCGGTTAGGGTTAGTGTGGATGACTGTAATAGGAACTGTTCGAGCCCACCAAAGAGCTTAACGGTCACACAGGCCGGTTAGGGTTAGTGTGGATGACTGTAATAGGAACTGTTCGAGCCCACCAAAGAGCTTAACGGTCACACAGGCCGGTTAGGGTTAGTGTGGATGACTGTAATAGGAACTGTTCGAGCCCACCAAAGAGCTTAACGGTCACACAGGCCGGTTAGGGTTAGTGTGGATGACTGTAATAGGAACTGTTCGAGCCCACCAAAGAGCTTAACGGTCACACAGGCCGGTTAGGGTTAGTGTGGATGACTGTAATAGGAACTGTTCGAGCCCACCAAAGAGCTTAACGGTCACACAGGGTTAGGGTTAGTGTGGATGACTGTAATAGGAACTGTTCGAGCAAAGACAGCTGGTGAGAGCCCACCACAGAGCTTAACAGTAACACACACACTTTCTGAAGCTCGGTGGGCTCTGCTTCCTGTCGTGAGCAGCTTTAAGCATAACCGAGAAAGGGTTAATATGTCCTCTAGACTGAATTGATCTGCTGAAGAATACCAGACAATGAGCTTTAGTCTGGATCCGCATTTGAGCGTGGGGCGAAACTCCGTAAGCGTGACTAACTGACTGTGCTCCCGGCCCAGTCAACACCAAAGTGGCGGCGCCCACAGACTGCCGGCTCACTTCCTCCTCAAACATCGTGGCTTCTCCAGTGACTATGTCCTTCACAATGACTTCAGTAGCAAACTGCCTCACGTCGCTGACCTACTGCACCAGTCAGTCTCGTTAGACTTAGCGTTTGGGACTTCCGCCAGAGGCATGCGGAAAAAAGATTCAATTCCCGAGAAGAGCCAGTAGGCTTAATATTATATTAACAAGACCGAATAGCTTATTATTATATTAACTGGAGCGAACAGGTTTATTATATTAACAAGAGCGAACAGGCTTATTACTATATTAACAAGAGCGAACAGGCTTATTATATTAACAGGAGCGAAGAAGTTTATTATTATATTAACAAGAGCGAACATGCTTATTATTATATTAACAAGAGCGAACAAGCTTGTTATTATATTAACAAGAGTGAACCGGCTTATTATATTAACAAGATCGAACAGGCTTATTAATAAGAGCGAACAGACTAATTATTATATTAACAACAGCGGGCAAGCTTATTATTATTATATTAACAAGAGCGAACAAGCTCAGGGCAGGATGGGCAACTGACCTTTTTATTGACGTTTTTAAAGAGAGGGCCGGATGGGCAACTGACCTTTTTATTGACGTTTTTAAAGAGAGGGCCGGATGGGCGCCTGACCTTTTTATTGACGTTTGTAAACAGAGGGCCGGATGGGCGACTGACCTTTTTACAGACGTTTGTAAAGAGAGGGCCGGATGGGCGACTGACCTTTTTATTGACGTTTTTAAAGAGAGGGCCGGATGGGCGACTGACCTTTTTACAGACGTTTGTAAAGAGAGGGCCGGATGGGCGACTGACCTTTTTACAGACGTTTGTAAAGAGAGGGCCGGATGGGCGACTGACCTTTTTACAGACGTTTGTAAAGAGAGGGCCGGATGGGCGACTGACCTTTTTACAGACGTTTGTAAAGAGAGGGCCGGATGGGCGACTGACCTTTTTACAGACGTTTGTAAAGAGGGCAGGATGGGCGACTGACCCTTAACGGTGCGCAGTTTTATATAAACAAGACGGGGCGGGAAGTCTGTTTTCTCGGGTTGACTGCGCACACCTGGCTGGCGACACCTGCTGGAGTCTGGCTGGCTACAGGCGTGAACAAACAGGTGGCGTTGAGGTAGTGGCCACGCAACATTAGCGCTACTAGCAAGCACGTCACGGGCTGAAGGAACTGTGGCAAGAACAGCAACAGGAGTTCTTTGGGGGCATTGCGTCGTGACACAAGCATCGGTACTAGTACTTCAACAGGCTCTGTGCGTGGAATGAGTGCACGGGTAACGCACAGATCTTCGATATAATTATAGTCAACATGCGCCGCCTCGCCGCCATACAACAGTCGCTCTCTTCTTCAGCGCGTGTGCGGCTCTGTGACAACTCTGTGACCGCTCTGTGACCGCTCTGTGACCGCTCTGTGACCGCTCTGTGACCACTCTGTGACCGCTCTGTGACCGCTCTGTGACCGCTCCGTGACAACTCTGTGACCGCTCTGTGACCGCTCTGTGACCACTCTGTGACAACTCTGTGACCGCTCTGTGACCGCTCTGTGACAACTCTGTGACCGCTCTGTGACCGCTCTGTGACAACTCTGTGACCGCTCTGTGACCGCTCTGTGACTGCTCTGTGACAACTCTGTGACCGCTCTGTGACCGCTCTGTGACCGCTCTGTGACCGCTCTGTGACCACTCTGTGACCACTCTGATACCACTCTGTGACCACTCTGTGACCACTTTGTGACAACTCTGTGACCGCTCTGTGACTACTCTGTGACCACTCTGTGACCGCTCTGTGACCGCTCTGTGACCACTCTGTCACCGCTCTGTGACCACTCTGATACCACTCTGTCACCGCTCTGTGACCACTCTGTGACAACTCTGTGACCGCTCTGTGACCACTCTGATACCGCTCTGTGACCGCTCTGTGACCGCTCTGTGACCACTCTGTGACCGCTCTGTGACCGCTCTGTGACCGCTCTGTGACTGCTCTGTGACTGCTCTGTGACAACTCTGTCACCGCTCTGTGACCACTCTGATACCGCTCTGTGACCGCTCTGTGACCACTCTGATACCACTCTGTGACCGCTCTGTGACCGCTCTGTGACCACTCTGTGACCGCTCTGTGACCGCTCTGTGACTGCTCTGTGACTGCTCTGTGACCGCTCTGTGACCGCTCTGTGACCGCTCTGTGACAACTCTGTGACTGCTCTGTGACCGCTCTGTGACCACTCTGTGACCGCTCTGTGACCGCTCTGTGACTGCTCTGTGACTGCTCTGTGACCGCTCTGTGACCACTCTGTGACCACTCTGTGACCGCTCTGTGACCGCTCTGTGACTGCTCTGTGACTGCTCTGTGACCGCTCTGTGACCGCTCTGTGACCGCTCTCCCTGTGGTTCCACTCCCTTGCTGGTTGACCTCCCTCTTTCAAAAAGGTCTCTACTTTTCTGTGACAATCTGTTTGTTGTTGTTGTTGTTGTGGTAACCTGTCTGTTGTCATCTTACATCGAAGTAAATCATGTAACAGACTATTGAATAGAGCTTACACAATAGGTTTTAGTGGTTTTGAAAATAAGAAACACGAGTTGTGTAAATCATGTCGTAGCCAGCGAGTATTTACACGAGTGTTCCTTATTTCTCGGCAAACTACGAAGAAAACCCATTGTGTGAGCTTTTTATTATACGTTCGTGGTAGATATCGAAATGAAAACTTTGAATCGAATCAAAATTTATTCTCCATAGCGTGCTAAATAGACAACAACCAAGTTACAGCTATGTATGGTTATAGACTTTTATTCATTCAACCAGGTTTTCCGCTGCCAAGTTTGTCAGTCAAGTATGATCCTTTTTGTCTTTCACGCTGTCTGTAAAGAGAAGGCACAGTCCTTTTATACGAATGCTACAGATGGTGTGGCCAGTTTAGTTGAAATAATCAGCAGCAGGCTTAATTGTCTCTCCTGTGCTTGATGTCTGCAAGGTGTCAAGGGTGCGTCCAGTTTCACTGACGTAGAGTTGAGCGTATTTGGTACAAGGCATGACGTATACAACGTTGTATGTCAGGCAGTTGAACTGCTTCGTGGTGTTCATCTGGGACTTAGGACCAGTAACGTTGGTGTTGGTGCAGATGATGGACATGTTCCACATTTTGCTTGATTGCATGGAGTGGTCCCTGGTGTTCTTGTGGCTGGTTGATGCAGTTTACATCGCACCAGCATGTCACGGTTGTTAGTGTAGCGTTTGTATGCGATCAGTGTTGGCTGACTGGAGATCATTGCTACTTCAGTGCGTGATTCAAACTGGAATGGCTGATTCTGCGTACATGGTTAGTGGACGGGTGTACACAAGACATGATCGGTCTCTTGCAGCTGTTTTGTTGTTTGGTTGAAGAGTTTGTTGACGTGGGATAGTCTTGACTTTCTGAAGAGCGGTTTTGACTATGGCGGTTTTGACCCACTGACCCACGTGGTTGACTACACACTGACTGACTGGTCCTGGTATGACGCGCACGGCCAACTATACGCTGACAGGTATGACGCGCACGGCCAACTATACGCTGACAGGTATGACCCACACGGCTGACTACACACTGACTGTTATGACCCACACGGCTGGCTACACACTGACTGGTATGACCCACACGGCTGACTACACACTGACTGGTATGACCCACACGGCTAACTGCACACTGACTGGTATGACGCACACGGCTAATTACACACTGACTGGTATGACCCACACGGCTAACTAGACACTTACTGGTATGACACACACGGCTGACTTGGCCTTCAAAATAACTATTGTTTACTTATTCCTTCCCGTTTGTAACCTCTCTGCTGACATGTGACCTAAATTACGTCCCGTCACCCGCTTTGTGACCTCCTCCCTCCCTGGAGTTGTGAGGCGAGCATCTTTGTTTTCCGCATGTTCTCATTAGGCCCAGCTCAGGACGTCCACCTCAACGTTCACACAGCTCCTGAGCCGGGAGGCTCCTTGACTAGCTGCACCGTCACTTGCCCACCCCACAAAGAACTCCTTCACCCGTCTCCTCTCCGCGTTGCCATGACGCCGTGTCTTTGTGGAGCCCGAGGAGAGGGCTGTTTGGAGGGCAATAAGCGAGGGAGAAAGGGCCGTCGTATTGCGCGTGCGATGTGGGGCAAAGCGAGGTAAAGAGGTGAGAGAGGTAGGCGGTGGGGATTAAAGCCGAATGGCGAGTTAATGAGGCCGCTTAGACAGCGATCATTGCCCCGACTGACTGAACCAGGCTGAGGAGGGAAGACACGGGGGAAATGAAGTGCGTCCCCCGGCTGTTCGGTAAACTGTGGTCACAGCGGAGGGGGATGGTGGGGTGGGGGGGGGGGGGGGGGGGAGATGAGAGATGATGCAGTAGACGAATTCCTCTACCTCGGTGTGTTCTGGACCTTCTGTAGCAGCGCTGCCATTTCTTGGTTTGTGCAGTCTCTGATGGTCTCTGTCCACCTCTTCTGAGTGCCTCTGTGTCACCTCTTCTGTGTGCCACCTCTTCTGTGTGCCTCTGTTCCACCTCTTCTGTGTGCCACCTCTTCTGTGTGCCTCTGTTCCACCTCTTCTGTGTGCCACCTCTTCTGTGTGCCTCTGTTCCACCTCTTCTGTGTGCCACCTCTTCTGTGTGCCTCTGTTCCACCTCTTCTGTGTGCCTCTGTTCCTTGCTCTCCAGGGTGCCCTGCAGCGTGGTCTTTGACAGGTGCCACGCAGGGTGGTCTTTGAGAGGGTTCTATGCAGGGTGGTCTTTGACATGGCGTCATACAGGGTGGTCTTTGACAGGTGGTCTATGCAAGGTGGTCTTTAACATGGCTTTATACAGGGTGGTCTTTGACAGGGTGCTGTGCAGGGTGGTCTTTGACATGGCTTTATACAGGGTGGTCTTTGACAGGGTGCTATGCAGGGTGGTCTTTGACATGGCGTCATACAGGGTGGTCTCTGACAGGGTGCTATGCAGGGTGGTCTTTAACATGGCTTCATACAGGGTGGTCTTTGAGAGGGTGCTATGCAGGGTGGTCTTTAACATGGCTTCATACAGGGTGGTCTTTGAGAGGGTGAACCCTAACCCTGTGGCCTCGCAAATGTAGAACTTGGAGTCGGACGGAATCGTTGGTCTTCCACTCGGCCACCAGTTGCACAGCAGCCTTCGGGAGCACATCATTTTGATTTAAACAAAATTTATTCGTTCATCGTAATCATAAGCTCAACAAATACGTACAGAAAACACAAAAGCAATATGCTTATTTGAGTGTTACCTATAGATCAAATGATAATTACACATACATACACGATGGCAAGATGGCAAATTATTGTCAAACTCAAGGGCAACAAAACAAAACAACAATAACAACAAAACAAAAAAGAACAAAAAACAAACGGGAGGGGTGGGTGGGGTAAAAAGCAAATAACTAACCGAATGGTCTAGTGATGTTATCATATTATTGATCTGGGGGGGGGGGGGGGGGGGGAGAGGGTTAAAGCATGTACTTCTTCGCTTGTATCATAAATACAAACACATTCAAGCAGACTTTTACAAATTTACAAGCGGTCGGTTTGGCGCAAAAAATTCATGGACTATAGCAACAACAAAATTCTTATTAGTTTCTAAATGTTGCTGGTCGTTTCCAACCTGAAGTGTATTGATATTTCTTTCGTTCTCATCTATTTTATTGATGGTTTTATTTATAATACTATTATAAAGGGGACAATGTAGTAGGAAATGCTCTGATGTTTCTGCTGCATATCCGCATAAACATACGGGGTCATTTAACTGGAGGCATCTGAATAAGTCATAATTTAAGTTGCTAATAGCAAGTCGAAGTCTACAATGGTTAACTCGTTCCTTTCTAAAGCCAAAGTAATAATATATAGGAACCATAGTGTCATTCGTTGACAACTATTTTTTTCAGCAAGCTAATTGAAGGATCTGCTCGTATAGTTTCATGTAATGTGTTCCACAGTTGGGTAGTTGATGGACTGAATGAATTTGCATATATGTATATTTCAATTCAGTTTTATGAACGGGAATGACTCTTTCATATTATCGTCTTCGATGATACGGGTTTGTTGTGGAAACTAGAGGTGGTACTAAGTTAGACAGGTATCCAGGACACTGGTAATTAATAATTGTGTAAAACATTAATAGCTTGTGGCGTTTTCGTCTTTCTTTTAGTGTGCAAAATCCAGATTCTTTATAGAACTTTTTGTGGCTTGTTTTTTTAACAGCTCCTACAATAATTCTTATAGCTTCCAAACGCAAGTTTTCGAGCATTTTCGAAAGTCTTCCAGAATATAGTTATCCTAAACAATGAGGGCATAGTTAAACTGTGGTAATATGAAGGATTTGTACAGTTTCCGATGCTTTTGTGTATAGCTTGTACTTAAAGGAACGTAAACATGAAATAAAAAGATATTTTTCTTATATTGCTGTTTATATATTTTTCCCATTTGCAGTTACTTTGAAAAATCAGTCCTAAGTGTTGGTAACATTCCTTGTCTTCGAGAACAATATTTCCAAATAACAGTGGGTAAAGTGGATGGTTTTCTTTCTTAAATATTAACAAATCAGTTTTTCTTCATTAAAACTAACTTTCCATTTTTCGCACTTCATTTTGAAGGCTTGAATCTTGCTACTCTGTTGGCGCTCATGTCAAAGTCCGGCTATTTGCAGTCACAGAGGGTCGAGAGATGGAGTGTTCGCTGGAGCTTCATTTTCGTTGGAAAGCTCATGTCTGCTCTTCCACAAGCTTGGCTATTGCTGCCATGGCAAGAGTTAGCTATAGTATTAGCATAGACTAGGTATTTCATAAGTCGCCTTTGGTTGAACACATTTTTTAGACATACAACGGATTGTTTCGCACAGAAAATATCGATTGGCATCGCAAAGGGTTAAACTCTATTTAAAGCACCGCCCGATGACAATTGCAATGAATAATTATTTACAAACTCCTTCACCCTCTCCTTTCTCTCGGCTCTGTCGCATTCGAGCCTCACAACCCATTAATCTTTCTCCACGTCACCTGTGTCTGTCTGTCCATCATCTGTTTGTTCCCTCGGTGACAACGCTTTCGCTTGACTCTTCTTTCAAGGTGGTCTTTCTCCGCGATCTCTTCTGTTAATTTGACCGCTCTTCTTCCCCGCTGAATGTTCTCCCAAACTGCTGTCTTCATTTTATGATATCTTCTCTCCACCTGTTTTCTCTTTAATTTTACTCTATTTGTCTCAGTTAGCATCTCTCTGTCTGTCTGTCTCTGTCTGTCTGTCTCTCAGTCCTGTCTCTGCCTCTGTCTGTCTGTCTGTCTGTCTGTCTGTCTGTCTGTCTCTCTCTCTCTCTCTCTCTCTCTCTCTCTCTCTCTCTCTCTCTCTCTCTCTCTCTCTCTCTCTCTCTCTCTCTCTCTCTCTCTCTCTCCACGGTTCGTCTTGCGTTGAGCCTGTGTGGCTGACATGACGCTTAAGTCCATGTAACTCTCCAAGAGCTGCTGTCTCAAACAGTTCTTTCCCTGCCAACTTGTTGAAGTCTTATATGTTTCTGTTAACTATTACACAAATAATGAACAGAGGAGCTCTTCCTTCAACTTGTTGTAGCTTCTTGTCTACTGTCGGCCGTTTGCAGGAGGCAGCATCTGTCTGTCTCTGGTCTACTGTCGGCCGTTTGCAGGAGGCAGTATCTGTCTCTGGTCTACTGTCGGCCATTTAAAGGCAGGCAACACCTGTCTGTCTCTGGTCTACTGTCGGCCGTTTGCAGGAGGCAGCATCTGTCTGTCTCTGGTCTACTGTCGGCCGTTTGCAGGAGGCAGTATCTGTCTGTCTCTGGTCTACTGTCGGCCATTTAAAGGCAGGCAACACCTGTCTGTCTCTGGTCTACTGTCGGCCGTTTGCAGAAGGCAGCATCTGTCTGTCTCTGGTCTACTGTCGGCCGTTTGCAGGAAGGCAACACCTGTCTGTCTCTGGTCTACTGCCGGCCGTTTGCAGGAGGAAGCATCTGTCTGTCTCTGGTCTACTGTCGGTCGTTTGCAGGAGGCAGCATCTGTCCGTCTCTGGTCTACTGTCGGCCGTTTGCAGGAGGCAGCATCTGTCTGTCTCTGGTCTACTGTCGGCCGTTTGCAGAAGGCAGTATCTGTCTCTGGTCTACTGTCGGCCGTTTGCAGGAGGCAGTATCTGTCTGTCTCTGGTCTACTGTCGGCCATTTAAAGGAAGGCACCACCTGTCTGTCTCTGGTCTACTGTCGGCCGTTTGCAGGAGGTAGCATCTGTCTGTCTCTGGTCTACTGTCGGCCATTTAAAGGAAGGCAACACCTGTCTGTCTCTGGTCTACTGTCGGCCGTTTGCAGGAGGAAGCATCTGTCTGTCTCTGGTCTACTGTCGGCCATTTAAAGGAAGGCAACACCTGTCTGTCTCTGGTCTACTGTCGGTAGTTTGCAGGAGGCAACAGCTGTCTGGCTGAGGACTGACCCCTCCCCTAGGTTTCTGCCTGCTGGGTGGGGGGCTCTTGTCCGCTGTGCAGTGACTTAAAAGAGCAGGGCCACTCGTGCAGTGGTCACTTTAGCGGCTGGTGCGGCGGTCGTCATTATCACCGCTGGGCCGACAACTCAGGGGCGTACTCAGCGCGAAGTGAACTACTTGAAGGTGGGCGGAGAGGGGTGGTTATACCCGTTAACGTCAGGGCCAGGGCGGCAAGGAGTTGTTCCAATTAACACTCTGTCTACACCCGACTGAGGCACCTGCACTTGGGGTGGAGCAACGCGCCCACACCGACCATGGAATGCTTACTATTGAATGCGATGGGCCAAAAGGGAAAAAGGAAAAACCAAATACAAAACAAATCCATTGCATCTCTCTCTCTCTCTCTCTCTCTCTCTCTCTCTCTCTCTCTCTCTCTCTCTCTCTCTCTCTCTCTCTATATATATATATATATATATATACATATGTGTGTGTGTGTGTGTGTGTGTGTGTGGTGTGTGTGTGTGTGTGTGTGTGTGTGTGTGTGTGTGTGTGTGTGTGTGTGTGTGTGTGTATGTGTATGTGAGTGTGTTTGAGGGAGAGAGATCAATGGCCGGGACGGGTTTGGGTCGTATTGAGCACGTGTTTTTTTACCTGGTTTAAACAGGCATATATATGCTCGCAATGTGTAAGGAAATGTTATTTGGTTTAAATAAGCATATACCCACAATATCTGAGAATAATACAGTGTTGCTTGGTTTAAACAAGCATATACTCATTACATAAGAATAATTGCACTGTAATTTGCTTTAAACAAGCATATACTCACAATATGCAAGGAAATAATAACTGGAATGATATTTTGTTTAACAACATATAGGAACAGTATATAAGGAAACACAACACATGAGGTTATTGACAGACTGTAGCTATGGACGATGGCTTCAGAATATTTGCTGAGAAAGACAACGAGTAGCAGCGGACGGACTTTGCGGCGA
>JABMCL010000443.1:705000-735000 GCA_018857735.1 Alviniconcha marisindica | reverse complement strand
ACTCTCTTTAAGGTCTTCCAGACCTAAATATAATGCTTCAACAATCAATCACTTGCTTTTATCGGCCTTTTCTTTTTCTTCTTAACTACACTTGGATCAAAACATCGCACTGCCACTGTTTCAGCTGCACTCGTTCTTCCCGATGTAGTTTGATATCACTACCTCACACCACCAGTCAGTGATTCAGTCTGTGAAATCAAACATTTTCGGCGGTAGGGGCAAGCTGAAAAATAACAAAAAGTGCAATGAAGCCGGAGTTGGTTGCCCGTGTGAAAGCCATGACCGACAAAGACTCTGGCATTCATTTTTGTTGGAGAAAATAGCCGGCGCCACTGGAAAGTGCATTCAACAGCCTCTTTCCAGCCTTGTGGGGTCTCAGTGATTTTTGAAATGGCCTGACCGCAGTGTCGCCACCAGATGGAGTCTGCGTTAAGATGGGCAGCGATTAGAGCCATTTTAATGTTTCGTTAATTGTGAGGTGCAAAGTCACAAGACAGTGCCGTAAACCACAGCTTTTGAAGTCGAAATCGGGAATCGAACCGTCGTCGTCCGCTTACCGCTGGGCTAAACTGGCTGACTGGGCAATTTATCTGTTTGGACTGCCTGAAATACCCTTGTCTGTTTGGACTGCCTGAAATACCCTAGTCTGTTTGGACTGCCTGAAATACCCTTGTCTGTTTGGACTGCCTGAAATACCCTTGTCTGTTTGGACTGCCTGAAATACCCTTGTCTGTTTGGACTGCCTGAAATACCCTTGTCTGTTTGGACTGCCTGAAATACCCTTGTCTGTTTGGACTGTCTGAAATACCCTAGTCTGTTTGGACTGCCTGAAATACCCTTGTCTGTTTGGACTGCCTGAAATACCCTTGTCTGTTTGGACTGACTGAAATACCCTTGTCACTGACATGCGGCAGGTACCCGGTTGTAACGTGCATAACCTCTAAGTCGGCTGGCTCCCACACCAGATCTATATTTAGGTATGTTCCCTCGAAGTTTTCGTCCCCTTAAAGCCCGTTCTTAATTGGGCGAACTTTTCTTCGCGAACCTAGTTGGAAGTATTCGTCGAAGCTATATTCGGGGTCCAAAAAGCTTCGCTCAACATGTTCTGGGAACATTCACCTTGTTCGACGATCATTGCCTCTGATTGGCTGAGAGCAGAGCTCTCCTGTGGATGAAGAAAAATAAAAATAAAAATGGATGACGGTGTTGCTAGGTTCTCCACTCGCTTCGGAGGGAATTTGTTTATTTGTTGACTTGTGGGAGGCGCAGCCTTGTCTCGGAGACCCAGAATGAGATAGTAGTTAGTTGAATTACCCTGTGAGGGATGATTAAAGTATATTGACTTGACTTTAGCCTACATTTTTGATCATGCTGTCTGCCGCAAGTTCGGGCCGAAGCTTGCATCTCATTACAAGCCAGTTGAGAACAAGTAAATTCTTCGAACTGTCCGAACCATTTTCGGCGAACTAAGAGTTCAGTTAAAAACGAATCATAGTTCGTCGAACTGTCCAAAGTATGTTCGGCGAACAAACATTCGCCCAGTTAAGAACGGGCTTAAGATATCTCCCTCCCTCTCCCTCTCTCCGCTGTCTATCGCTTTTTTAGTTTTTTAGTTTAGTTTTGTTTTGTGGCGGGGAATAGCGCTACAGAAAGTGTATGTATGTATCATTATTATTATTCTCATTATTATTTATTTATTTATTTATTTCTGTGACACTTGTCGAGCGCCTCATCTCGAGATGCGCCCTTAGAGCTTCACAATGGCAGCTATAGCGCTGTTCTTTGCGTCCGAGCAGTCCCACTGCGCTCTAGTCGTATGCCACTCTCAATGAGTGACTGGAAAACAGCGTTGCAACCACTTTGGTGGATATTCAGAACGCGCCGTATACAGAACGTTCTGAATATCCACCAAAGTGGTTGCAACGCTGTTTTATTTGTTACTCGGCTGGTGCCACGTCAAACAGCTGCCGTCCCGGCGCAAGTTATGTGTACACCGTGCAAACATGCACCAGTTTTACAATGTCACTATTCGAAGCGACATACGTAGTGTTTATGTGTGCTTAGCTTTAACCTGCCACCTGCACTTTGGGCACAATGACCGGGATCTTTAACCTGCCACCTGCACTTTGGGCACAATGACCGGGATCTTTAACCTGCCACCTGCACTTTGGGCACAATGACCGGGATCTTTAACCTGCCACCTGCACTTTGGGCACAATGACCGGGATCTTTAACCTGCCACCTGCACTTTGGGCACAATGACCGGGATCTTTAACCTGCCACCTGCACTTTGGGCACAATGACCGGGATCTTTAACCTGCCACCTGCACTTTGGGCACAATGACCGGGATCTTTAACCTGCCCCTGCACTTTGGGCACAATACCGGGATCTTTACTCCCTGACTTGGGCACAATGACCGGGATCTTTAACCTGCCACCTGCACTTTGGGCACAATGACCGGGTTCATGCTTCTAACCTGCCACCTGCACTTTGGGCACAATGACCGGGTCTTAACCTCCACTGCACTTTGGGACAGACCGAACCTGCCACCTGCACTTTGGGCCATGACCGGATCTTTACTGCCCCTGCCTTTGGGACATCGGTTTAACCTGCCACTGCACGGGCACAATACCATCTTTAACCTGCCCCTGCACTTCATGCCGGACTACCTCCACCTGCCGGCACAATGACCGGGATCTTTAACCTGCCACCTGCACTTTGGGCACAATGACCGGGATCTTTTACGTGCCCCTGCGGTGACACGGTGTGGAACGGATACCGACATAATCTTCTCCCCGACCCCGCTCCCCCACCCCCTACCCGCCCCGGCCACTCCCCCATCTCTCTTCCCTCCCCTCCCCATTTCTCTTCTAAAGTCCACATCAGCCACCTCTATCCCCATCCTTCTCTTTCTCTCTTCTCCCTCTCGTTCTGTTCCCTATCTATCCTCCCTCTCTTTCTGCTTCCTCTCTATCCTCCCTCTCTTTCTGCTCCCTCTCTGTCCTCCCTCTCTTTCTGCTCCCTCTCTATCCTCCCTCTCTTTCTGCTCCCTCTCTATCCTCTCTGTCTATCCTTCCTCTCTTTCTGCTCCCTATCTATTCTCTCTGTCTATCCTTCCTCTCTTTCTGCTCCCTATCTATCCTCTCTATCCTCCCTCTTTTTCTGCTCCCTCTCTGTCCTCCCTCTCTTTCTGCTCCCTATCTATCCTCCCTCTCTTTCTGCTCCCTCTCTATCCTCCCTCTCTTTCTGCTCCTTATCTATCCTCTCTGTCTATCCTTCCTCTCTTTCTGCTCCCTCTCTGTCCTCCCTCTCTTTCTGCTCCCTCATTATTGATGAGCAATTGTTGCTTACCCCATCCCCCACCACCCACAGTGACGCCGAGCGAACGTGTTGTAGATTGAAATCCACCTGTCAGCTACAGCAGTTGTAGATTAAAATCCACCTGTCAGCTACAGCAGTTGTAGATTTCAATCCACCTGTCATCTGCATCAGTTGTAGATTGAAATCCACCTGTCAGCTACAGCAGTTGTAGATTTCAATCCACCTGTCATCTGCATCAGTTGTAGATTGAAATCCAACTGTCAGCTACAGCAGTTGTAGATTGAAATCCACCTGTCAGCTACATCAGTTGTAGATTGAAATCCACCTGTCAGCTACATCAGTAGATTTCAATCCACATGTCAGCTACAGCAGTTGTAGATTGAAATCCACCTGTCAGCTACAGCAGTTGTAGATTTCAATCCACCTGTCAGCTACAGCAGTTGTAGATTTCAATCCACCTGTCAGCTACAGCAGTTGTAGATTTCAATCCACCTGTCAGCTACAGCAGTTGTAGATTTCAATCCGCATGTCAGCTACAGCAGTTGTAGATTTCAATCCACCTGTCAGCTACAGCAGTTGTAGATTTCAATCCACCTGTCATCTACATCAGTTGTAGATTTCAATCCACCTGTCAGCTACAGCAGTTGTAGATTTCAATCCACCTGTCAGCTACAGCAGTTGTAGATTGAAATCCACCTGTCAGCTACAGCAGTTGTAGATTTAAATCTACCTGTCAGCTACAGCAGTTGTAGATTGAAATCCACCTGTCATCTACAGCAGTTGTAGATTGAAATCCACCTGTCAGCTACAGCAGTTGTAGATTGAAATCCACCTGTCAGCTACAGCAGTTGTAGATTGAAATCCACCTGTCATCTGGAGCAGTTGTAGCTAAAGCAGTTGTGCCGGCTGCTGGAATGGACTTGTGGCTGCGCTCCCCGAGCAAGTAAATAGATAGTACGTTCAACACACTGCGCTCCCAGAACAAGTAAATAGATAGTACGTTCAACACACTGCGCTCCCAGAACAAGTAAATAGATAGTACGTTCAACACACTGCGCTCCCAGAACAAGTAAATAGATAGTACGTTCAACACACTGCGCTCCCAAAACAAGTAGATATGCGGGGTGTTCAACACACTGCGCTCCCAAAACAAGTAGATATGCGGGGTGTTCAACACACTGTGCTCCCAAAACAAGTAAATATGCGGGGTGTTCAACACACTGTGCTCCCAAAACAAGTAGATATGCGGGGTGTTCAACACACTGCGCTCCCAGAACAAGTAGATATGCGTGACGTTCAACACGCTGCGCTCCCAGAACAAGTAGATATGCGTGACGTTCAACACACTGCGCTCCCAAAACAAGTAGATGTGCGTGACGTTCAACATACTGCGCTCCCAAAACAAGTAGATAGGCGTGACGTTCAACACGCTGAGCGTCAAGTGGTCGTATGTCTCTGTAGACATTTTCCTCTTTCTACTTTTTTTTTAATGCAAACAAGACATGATGAACGTCTAGCTTTTAATGCAAACAAGACATGAACGTCTAGCTTTTAATGCAAACAAGACATGAACGTCTAGCTTTTAATGCAAACAAGACATGAACGTCTAGCTTTTAATGCAAACAAGACATGAACGTCTAGCTTTTAATGCAAACAAGACATGAACGTCTAGCTTTTAATGCAAGCAAGACATGAACGTCTAGTTTTTAATGCAAACAAGACATGAACGTCTAGCTTTTAATGCAAACAAGACATGAACGTCTAGCTTTTAATGCAAACAAGACATGAACGTCTAGCTTTTAATGCAAACAAGACATGAACGTCCAGCTTTTAATGCAAGCAAGACATGAACGTCTAGTTTTTAATGCAAACAAGACATGAACGTCTAGCTTTTAATGCAAACAAGACATGAACTTCTAACTTTTAATGCAAACAAGACATGAACGTCTAGCTTTTAATGCAAACAAGACATGAACGTCTAGCTTTTCTGAGCGAAAAGATCTAATTAACGACTGCTGATCCGCCATTACAACCATTACGACTGCTGATCCACCATTACTACCATTACGACTGCTGATCCACCATTACTACCATTACGACTGCTGATCCACCATTACAACCATTACGACTGCTTATCCACCATTACAACCATTACGACTGCTGATCCACCATTACAACCGTAATCGCAACAGTGAAAGATCGACTGCCGGATCAACGTCAAGGTATCGGTACAATGACGCTCTGTGCAACAAACTAGGTCGCAGTCACTGCAATACCTGAAGATTAATCGATGCAACAGCCAAAGATTAATTTACTGTTACACCACTCACATTCCGCGGCCCGCTGGGAGCTGCGACAATAACACTTCCTACTTTTTCACCTTGGACCCCGCCCCCCCTCCACCTATACACGCACGTGCTGTCTCTCTCTCTCTCTCTCTCTCTCTCTCTCTCTCTCTCTCTCTCTCTCTCTCTCTCTCTCTCTCTCTCTCTCTCTCTCTCTCTCTCTCTCTCTCTCTCTCCACCACACACACACACACACACACACACACACACACACACGGAAGAAAGGGAAAGAGCGCGAATGAGTATGTGCGTGTGTGTGTGTGTGTGTGTGCGTGCGTGCGTGCGTGCGTGCGTGCGTGCGTGCGTGCGTGCGTGCGTGCGTGGTGTGTGTGTGTGTGTGTGCATGTACATGATCCATTGTAGATATCAACACCAGGAAACTGTTCTTTAATGCCCACATTAATTCAACCTGACATTGATTCTGCATCAGTCGAGTAGGACAGACGTAGCCATGTTCTCAGAAAGAGATGGAGTTCTTGCACAGACGAGCTGTGAAGTTAATCTTTCTACATACAACTCTACCACCGTAAGTAAGTAAGTAAGTAACTTGGTGTTTTACGCCCAGTCAACCAGTACGGTTGTATCAGGGCGATCCAACTACTGACAAGAAATTAAAAGAAGATGAGGATACTGAGCTGGAACAAACAAGTGGAATACAAGGGTCTGTTCATGTACATGGTCCTTAACAATGAGGCCTCGGAGTATATAATTATCTAACTTGCACACACGTCCTCCCATATGCTATTCCAACTCTAGGAACTATCAGCTTAGTTTGCCTAGGCCAAGGACAGACATATTCAAAACAGGTATAGCCTTCTCTGGAGACATAGAATGCGCCCACACCAGTATTGATTTTATGGCTTGTCTGTGTGTCTGACGCAGAGACGGCCAAACCATCTGATGTGTTTACGTATTATCACCGATTCTCTGATTTGCCTGTCTCACGCGTGTTATCATCGATTCTCTGATTTGCCTCTGTGTCTGACGTAGAAACGGCCAAGCCAGCAGAGGTGTGTACATGTGATCACCGATTCTCTGATTTGTCTGTGTCTCACGCATGTGATCATCGATTCTCTGATTTGTCTGTGTCTGACGCAGAAGCGGCCAAGCCAGCAGAGGTGTGCAAGGTGTGTGGTGACCGGGCGTCAGGCAAGCACTATGGGGTGGTCAGCTGCGACGGGTGTCGGGGATTCTTCAAACGTTCCATTCGCAAGAAACAGGAGCAGGTGTACCTGTGCAAAGACAACAATACCTGCATCGTCGACGTCAACCGCCGCAACCAGTGCCAGGCCTGTCGCTTCCGCAAATGCATGGCCATGAAGATGAATCCCAACGGTGAGTTCGTGAATTCACTATCAACCCCTACGGTGAGTCCTTGAGTACCGTATTGGTCTCAACTGTGAGTCTTTGAATCCAATATCAACCTCAGCGGTGAGTCCTTGAGTCCAATATCCACCCCAGCGGTAAGTCCTTGAGTCCAATATCCACCCCATCGCTGAATCTTGATTTCAGTATGAATCCCAATGTCAAGTTTTTGATTTCAGTATCAACCGCAATGACAAGTTCTTGATTTCAGCATCACCCACAGTGTCAAGTCTTTGATGTCAGTATCAACCCCAATGAAAAGTCCTCGATTTCAGTGTCAACCCCAATGATAAGTCTTTGATGTCAGTATCAACCCCAATCAAAAATCCTCGATTTCAGTTTCAACTCCAATGACAAGTCCTTGATATCAGTATCAACCCCAATCAAAAGTCCCCGATTTCAGTGTCAACCCCAATGCAAAGTCCTTAATTTCAGTGTCAACCCCAATGACAAGTCCTTGATTTCAGTGTCAACCCCAGTGACAAGTCCTTGATGTCAGTATCAACCACAACGACAAGTCCTTGATTTTAGTACCAACCTCAATGACAAGCCCTTGATTTCAGTATCAACCCAGTCTCAAGTCCTTGATTTCAGTGTGAACTCCAATGACAAGTCCTTGATGTCAGTATCAACCCCAATCAAAAGTCCCCGATTTCAGTGTCAACCCCAATGACAAGTCCTTGATTTCAGTATCAACCCAATCACAAGTCCTTGATTTCAATGTCAACCCCAATGACAAGTCCTTGATGTCAGTATCAACCCCAATGAAAAGTCCTTGATGTCAGTATCAACCCCAATGAAAAGTCCTTGATTTCAGTACCAACCCCAGTGACAAGTCCTTGATTTTAGTATCAACCCCAGTGACAAGTTCTTGATTTCAGTATCAACCCCAATGACAAATCTTTGATTTCAGTACCAACCCCAGTGTCAAGTCATTGATTTCAGTATCAACCCCAATGACAAGTCATTGAGATCAGTATCAACCCAATCACAAGTCCTTGATTTCAGTACCAACCCCAATGACAAATCTTTGATTTCAGTATATAAGCCGCAGGCCATAGAGCCCATGTATACACCAGACAGTAAAGGCTACAAACATAAGGCTATACAACAAACGATGGAGCCTGCAAACACCAGGCCACAATGTCGAGATGCATTAGACAGTGCACTTTACAAACACCAGGCCACAAATTCTACATGCATTAGACAGTGCACTTTACAAACACCAGGCCACAAATTCTACATGCATTAGACAGTGCACTTTACAAACACCAGGCCACAAATTCTACATGCATTAGACAGTGCACTTTACAAACACCAGGTCACAAAGTCTGCATGCTTTAGACAATGCACTTTGCAAACACCAGGTCACAAAGTCTGCATGCTTTAGACAGTGCACTTTACAAACACCAGGTCACAAAGTCTGCATGCTTTAGACAGTGCACTTTGCAAACACCAGACCACAAATTCTACATGCATTAGACAGTGCACTTTACAAACACCAGACCACAAATTCTACATGCATTAGACAGTGCACTTTACAAACACCAGGTCACAAAGTCTGCATGCTTTAGACAGTGCACTTTGCAAACACCAGACCACAAAGTCCGCATACTTTATGTAGTGCGCTTTACAAACACCAGGCCACAAAGTCTACATGCATTAGACAATGCATTTTGCAAACACCAAGCCACAAAGTCTGCATGCATTAGACAATGCATTTTGCAAACACCAGGCCACAAAGTCTACATACATTAGACAATGCATTTTGCAAACACCAGGCCACAAAATCTGCATGCTTTAGACAGTGCACTTTACAAACACCAGGCCACAAAGTCCGCATGCTTTATGTAGTGTGCTTTGCAAACTCCAGGCCTCAAAGTCTGTATGCATTAGACAATGCGCTTTGCAAACACCAGGCCACAAAGTCTACATGCATTAGACAATGCACTTTAAGAGCACCAGGCCACAAAGTCTACATGCATTAGACAATGCATTTTGCAAACACCAAGCCACAAAGTCTGCATGCATTAGACAGTGCACTTTGCAAACACCAGGCCACAAAGTCTGCATGCTTTATGTAGTGCGCTTTGCAAACACCAGGCCACACAGTCTACATGCATTAGACAGTGCACTTTATAAACACCAGGCCATGCATGTGGTACGACAAATTGTAACCCGCGTAGACAGAACTATATTTGTGATTCCAAACGTTTGCTTCGCCCTGGTAAGACGTCCGAGGGTGACTGAAAGTTGTTTGATTTTTAACAAAATCAATCCCCCCCACCCACCCCCCCCCCCCCCCCCCCCCCCCCACCCCCTACGCCGCGCTTTCTATGTCGACCCGGGCCTGTGCTGTGGTGGAGCGCCCGCTTGTTCCCGTCAAACCTCTCGTCGTGCCACTTCCTGTCAATGGCACCCACTTCACCCCCCACCCCCTCCTTTTGCAGCACCAACCACAGACCACGTGACTGCAATTACAGGACAGCGCCAGCGTTTTGCACACACTTCAAGCCGCTCGACACACGTCTTTCCCCATCTTCCGAGTCCATCGTATCAAGTAAAGATGCTATGTAGCCAGGTTAATGTGGACGTGTCCATCTTCCGAATCCATCGTATCGAGTAAAGATGCTATGCAGCCAGGTTAATGTGGACGTGTCCATCTTCCGAATCCATCGTATCGAGTAAAGATGCTATGTAGCCAGGCTAATGTGGACGTGTCCATCTTCCGAATCCATCGTATCGAGTAAAGATGCTATGTAGCCGGGCTAATGTGGACGTGTCCATCTTCCGAATCCATCGTATCGAGTAAAGATGCTATGTAGCCAGGTTAATGTGGACGTGTCCATCTTCCGAATAATAATAATAATAATGTACATTTATCATGCGCTCATCAACGCCCTGAGCGCTCACATGATACATATTAACCTAAATATGATATTCTATACACATGCAGAGCATAGTTCTACCAAAACAATTTACATAAAGTATTATAAAAAAATTAAACCTATACACACATAACACACACACACACACACACATAACACACATACACACACACACACACACACACACACACACACACACACACACACACACACACACACACACACTGACGTAGAAGAAACTGGGTACTGAATTAGTTAGGATGGAAATACTGTGAGAAGAGGAAGGTTTTCAGTTTGGCTTTAAAAGATGACAGGGTTGAGCAGTGTCTAAGGTCTTGTGGGAATGAATTCCAAATGTGAGGTCCAAAGCAAGAGAAGGCCGGAAGCCATGAGTCTTGCGTTTGTATTGTTGGATTTCCAGCATGCGGGTGTCAGAAGAAGAGCGTAGTGTACGAGATGGAGTGTAGACATGCAGTAGTTCAGAAAGGTAAGCAGGACCAGAACCATTTATAGCACTGAAACACATACAAGCGACTTTATACTTAATGCGTTCTGAAATGGGAAGCCAGTGCAGTTTTTCCAGGAGAGGTGTTGAGTGTTGGTGATGGGGTGCCAAGAGAACAAGTTTTGCAGCAAAGTTCTGAATTTTCTGGACAGGTTGGATGACAGAAATAGGTGTACCCATGAGGAGACAGTTGCAGTAGTCAAGCCGTAAAAGGATATAGGAAGTAACAAGAGTCTTGGTTGCGTCTTCAGTGAGAAACCTGTGGATTGAACTAATCCATCCTATCGAGTAAAGATGCTATATAGCCAGGTTAGTGTTGAAGTGTCCATCTTCCGAATCCATCGTATCGAGTAAAGATGCTATGTAGCCAGGTTAATGTGGACGTGTCTATCTTCCGAATCCATCGTATCGAGCAAAGATGCTATGTAGCCAGGTTGATGTGGACGTGTCTATCTTCCGAATCCATCGTATCGAGTAAAGATGCTATGTAGCCAGGTTAATGTGGACGTGTCCATCTTCCGAATCCAGAATATCGAGTAAACATGCTATATAGCCAGGTTAATGTGCACGTGTCCATTTTCCGAATCCAGAATATCCAGTAAACATGCTATATAGCCAGGTTAATGTGGACGTGTCCATTTTCCGAATCCAGAATATCGAGTAAACATGCTATATAGCCAGGTTAATGTGGACGTGTCCATTTTCCGAATCCAGAATATCGAGTAAACATGCTATATAGCCAGGTTAATGTGAACGTGTCCATCTTCCAAATCCAGAATATCGAGTAAACATGCTATGTAGCCAGGTTAATGCAGGCGTGTTCATCTTCTGAATCCAGAATGTCGAGCAAAGATGCTGTATACCTAGGTTAGTGTTGACGTGTCCATCTTACGAATCCAGAATATTGAGACAGGGAGGTGGCAGCAATGTGCACAATGCAAACAGACAGGGAGGTGGCAGCAATGTGCACAATGCAAACAGACAGGGAGGTGGCAGCAATGTGCACAATGCAAACAGACAGGGAGGTGGCAGCAATGTGCACAATGCAAACAGACAGGGAGGTGGCAGCAATGAGAACAATGCAAACAGACAGGGAGGTGGCAGCAATGTGCACAATGCAAACAGACAGGGAGGTGGCAGCAATGTGCACAATGCAAACAGACAGGGAGGTGGCAGCAATGTGCACAATGCAAACAGACAGGGAGGTGGCAGCAATGAGAACAATGCAAACAGACAGGGAGGTGGCAGCAATGTGCACAATGCAAACAGACAGGGAGGTGGCAGCAATGTGCACAATGCAAACAGACAGGGAGGTGGCAGCAATGAGAACAATGCAAACAGACAGGGAGGTGGCAGCAATGTGCGCAATGCAAACAGACAGGGAGGTGGCAGCAATGTGCGCAATGCAAACAGACAGGGAGGTGGCAGCAATGAGAACAATGCAAACAGACAGGGAGGTGGCAGCAATGTGCACAATGCAAACAGACAGGGAGGTAGCAGCACAGACAGGGAGGTAGCAGCACAGACAGGGAGGTAGCAGCACAGACAGGGAGGTAGCAACAGTGAGGTGTAATTATTACAACTCTTTTACTAAGAGTAGTAAATGCCATTGCTCTGTTCCAACGGCTAACTGGCGTCAAAAGTGGTCATTACTAATACTTATTATTTTGCTGACCTAATGGTAACTTTCTCTATGTAATTATCTGCCTTTGATGCTTCGGCCTGGGCTTACACACACAACGCGCAAGTGTCATAATCATGATCACTCTGTGTTTACATTTCTGCATAAATACTGCCTACTTATTGCATAAATACTGCCTGCTTATTGCTGCATCACTTTACATATCTGCATAAATACTGCCTACTTATTGGATAAATACTGCCTGCTTATTGCTGCATCACTTTACATCTCTACATAAATACCCCCTACTTATTGCATAAATGAATACCGCCTACTTATTGCTGCATCATTTTACATCTCTACATAAATACCGCCTACTTATTGCATAAATACTGCATACATATTGTTGCATCATTTTACATCTCTACATAAATACCGCCTACTTATTGCTGCATCATTTTACATCTCTACATAAATACCGCCTACTTATTGCATAAATATCGCCTACTTATTGCTGCATCATTTTACATCTCTACATAAATACCGCCTACTTATTGCTGCATCACTTTACATCTCTACATAAATACCGCCTACTTATTGTATAAATACTGCCTACTTATTGCTGCATCATTTTACATCTCTACATAAATGTTGCCTACTTATTGCATAACTATTGCCTGTTATAGCTGCATCATTTTACATCTCTACATAAATACTGCCTACTTATTGCTGCATCATTTTACATCTCTACATAAATACCGCCTACTTATTGCTGCATGAATTTACATCTCTACATAAATACTGCCTACTTATTGCTGCATCAATTTACATCTCTACATAAATGCCGCCTACTTATTGCTGCATCATTTTACATCTCTACATAAAAACCGCCTACTTATTGCTGCGTCATTTTACATCTCTACATAAATACCGCCTACTTATTGCTACATCACTTTACATCTTTACATCAATGCAGCCTACTCATTGCTGCATCACTTTATATCTCTACATAAATACCGCCTACTTATTGCTGCATCATTTTACATCTCTACATAAATACCGCCTACTTATTGCTGCATCATTTTACATCTCTACATAAATACCGCCTACTTATTGCTGCATCACTGTACATCTCTACATAAATACCGCCTACTTATTGCTGCATCATTTTACATCTCTACATAAATACCGCCTACTTATTGCTGCATCACTGTACATCTCTACATAAATGGTTTAAACAAAATTTTATTCATTCATTGTAACCATAAGCTCAACAAATAAGTACAGGAAACACAAAAGCAATATGCTTATTTGAGTGTTACCTATAGATAAAATGATAATCACACAGACATTTACGATGGCAAGATGGCAAATTGTTGTCAAAACGTCAGAGGCAACAAAACCAACAAAGACCAAAATAACAACAAAAAACAAACAAACAAGCAAACAAAACAAAAAGCAGAACAATAAAAAACAAACGGGAGGAGGGGGTGGGGGTTAAAAAAGCAAATAACTAACCGAATGGTCAAGTGATGTTGTCATAATTATTGATCTGAGAAGGAGAGGATTAAAACGTGTACTTCTTCGCTTGTATCATAAACAAATTTTGGCAGACTTTTACAGATTTTACAAGCGGTCGGTTTGGCGCAAAAAGTCGTGGACTATAGCAAATATTTTCTTATTAGTTTCTAAATGTAGCTGGTCGTTTCCAAACAGAAGTGTATTGATATTTCTTTCATTCTCATCTAGTTTATTAATGGTTTTATTTCTAATACTATTATAAAGGGGACAATGTAGTAGGAAATGCTCTGATGTTTCTGCTGTATATCCGCATGAACATATAGGGTCTTCTAACAGGTGGCGTCTGAATAAGTCATAATTTAAATCGCTAATAGCAAGTCGAAGTCTACAATGCTTAACTTGTTCCTTTCTAGAACCAAATAATATATAATAATATATAGGAACCACAGTGTCATTCGTTGACAAATATTTTTTCAGCAGACTAATTGAAGGATTTGTTTGTATAGTTTGAGGTAATGTGTTCCACAGTTGGGTAGTTGACGGAATTAATGAATTTGCATATAGTTCTGTTTTGTGAGCGGGAATGACTCTTTCATGTGGTCGTCTGCGATGATACGGGTTTGTTGTTGAAACTAGAGGTGGTACTAAGTTCGATAGGTATCCGGGGCATAGGTAATTAATCATTTTGTGAAACATTAATAGCTTGTGACGTTTTCGTCTTTCTTTTAGTGTGCAAAATCCAGATTCTTTATACAACTTTTCGTGGCTTGTTCCTCTAACAGCTCCTAAAATAATTCTTATAGCTTCCAAATGCAGGTTTTCGAGATTGTTTGAAAGTGTTCCAGTACAATTATCCCAAACAATGTCGGCGTAGTCAAACTGTGGCAATATAAAGGATTTGTACATAAATACCGCCTACTTATTGCTGCATCACTGTACATCTCTGCATAAATACCGCCTACTTATTGCTGCATCATTTTACATCTCTACATAAATACCGCCTACTTATTGCTGCATCATTTTACATCTCTACATAAATACCGCCTACTCTATTGCTGCATCATTTTACGTCTCTACATAAATACCGCCTACTTATTGCTGCATCACTGTACATCTCTACATAAATACCGCCTACTTATTGCTGCATCATTCTAAAGATGGAGCTGCTTTCACGGCGGTTTTGTCCAGCGTGTCAAAAGAAGATAATTACAATGATAATTATACGAGTGATAGTGATATTTGGTGATGTGGTGGTGTGATATTTGGTGATGTGGTGGTGTGATATTTGGTGATGTGGTGGTGTGATATTTGGTGATGTAGAGGTGTGATATTTGGTGATGTGGTGGTGTGATATTTGGTGATGTAGAGGTGTGATATTTGGTGATGTGATGGTGTGATATTTGGTGATGTGGTGGTGTGATATTTGGTGATGTGGTGGTGTGATATTTGGTGATGTAGAGGTGTGATATTTGGTGATGTTGTGGTGTGATATTTGGTGATGTGGTGTGATATTTGGTGATGTGATGGTGTGATATTTGGTGATATAGTGGTGTGATATTTGCAACGATGGGCCTCTGACGCTAACAACAAGGACCTAGGGGATGTTGGGGTGGCTGGAGGACAACCATATTTTTCTGTTCACACATTTCTTGCGGAAGCATCATCCACCCCCATCCCCTCACTCGTCCCCCCCCCTCATCTCTCTCTCTCTCTCTCTCTCTCTCTCTCACACCCCATTTAATCGTCTCAGCGGTCAATGGAAGTGGCGGATCGTGATGGAAGAGATAAGGGGCGGACCCGAACCTCCCCCCCCTCCCCCCCCAGCCCCCCGAAACAGCAGTTGTGCTGGCCGCGTCGTGAAACGGCTCCCCGAGGACGGCTAATTGGCTAACCGCACTTCTGTGGCTGGGGACAAAGGCGGCAAGTGGCGGCGTGCCAAGGGCGCGCGTCGCGTGCTGGGAGCGTGCACCGCGCTAGCTGTGCGGTCGCTGGACAGGGGCAAAGCGACGAGAAGGACGTCATTATCGGCGCTTGTCCCCTCCACCCCCCCCCCCCCCCCCCCGGCCACCCCCCACCCCCACCCCACCCCGCTCCCTTTCGTGGCTTGTTTCATTGCCTTTTGGGAACCCCCGTCACTTTTTAATCGCACAAGGGAATCGTCGGCAGACCCGGCGTAGACCATTCGTCAGACTGGTATGTGGATGTGCACAGCGGAGGTGTCAGTAGACCGTACGTCAAGCTGGTCTGTGAACACTGGTCTGTGAATTACACACCGGAGGCGTCAGTAGACCATACGACACACTGGTCATTGGATGTAAACCGCGAAGGGGGGAGGGGGGGGGGGGGAGAGAAAAGGCGTCAATACGTCACACTGACTATACGTCACACTGATATGTGGATGTCCACAGGGGAGGCGTCAGCAGGCCCCTACGTAGACCATATGTCACGCTGGTCTGTGGATGTACACAGAGGAGGTGTCAGTAGACCATACGTCACACTGACATGTAGATGTAAACACTGGAGGTGTCACTGAGTAGACCATACGTCACACTGACATGTGGATGAAGATAGGTCTATGGGTGTACACAGGGGAGATGTCAGTAGACCCGGCGTAGACCACAGGTCTATGGATGTACAGAGGAGAGGTGTCAGTAGACCGGGTGTAGACCATAGGTTATACACTGGGGTCTATGGGTGCACACAGGGGAAGAGACACGACGACGCGCAGTCCTGCATGACGTATGGTCTATGGCCTATGACGGGTCTGCATGGCGTATGGCCTATGCTGGACGCTTCCAATGATACATTTATGGATGACGTACACATAGTATGGTCTATACCGGTTTAAGAATGCTCCCCTGTCACATTTGTGGACGAGGTACTGTGGTCTATGTCAGGCTTAAAGCTTCCCATTTCACAATCACGGATAGGTCTACACGTATGGTCTATACCGAGTATGAGAACGCTGCCTTCACACCCACAGAGCTGTGTGACGTATAGTCTATACCGGCTTTACTTAGTGGTATTTCGTTTTTGGCTGAAACCACTGATCCCGCATCAAACGATATATATGTATGGCAGTAATTTACCACTGTTGATTTCCGTCAGTCTTTAGTTGACTAAAAAAACTAGTAAAAAACATTCTCTAGCCGATAGCCAGCTTTACCAATTCGACCAGCCGATACTCAGCTTTACCAATTCGACCAGCCGATAGCTAGCTTTACCAATTCGACCAGCCGATAGCCAGCTTTACCAATTCGACCAGCCGATACTCAGCTTTACCAATTCGACCAGCCGATAGCCAGCTTTACCAATTCGACCAGCCGATACTCAGCTTTACCAATTCGACCAGCCGATTTCTGCGGCGATGGATGTGCCCGTCAAGAAATGAGGACTCTTAAAAGTAGCTAAGGACTTTATCCCGTCCCCTCCTCTCTCCCGTCGGCCCGCCACTTGACGGTTTGAAAGGATGCAAGCTGTGCGAGGCTGGTCTCCAAGCCCTCTCTACATCTCCAATCGACCTTACGGGCTTTTCCCGCCATCTATCCCTCCTCTCTATCCGCGCCACTCTATCCACGCCTCGTTAAAACATTTGGCCGAACAAACACCCCGCGAGAATGGCCCCCAATTAACGAGTCACGTTCCGGCTCGAGATCTTGTCGACATTTCAGCCAGCGAGCCGCGAACAGGGGCGACAAATCGCCGAGAGCGACGAGAAGTCCACGCTCGGGTCTTGTGGTGTGCTTGCGGCCCCTTTTCATGCGGTTGGGGTGTAGTGGCGGGTTTTGTGAGTGCGGTACGGGTGCGGAGCTGGCAGTTGATAGCTCAAAGTGCCGCCGATCGATGGGTTAGACACAATCGATCTCATCCGCTGGGAACGGGGCTGCTTTCCTTGGGGATAAAAAGAGGTGTGGCTTTGCCGGGGATGCCGAAAGGGGCAGTGTTCGAATGTTTGACACGAAGGTGGGGGGGGGGGGGGGGGGGGGGGGGGGGGGTGCGTCTTTGCTTGTTTGAAGGGAGCAAGTGTACAGAGCAAGGAGGGAGTTGGGGGATTGACTATATAGCCGCTTTGTTTGTCCCCCCCCCCCCCCACTCCCCCTCACCCCCTCCCACTCCCACACACTTTTGCTTGTTTGAAGGGGCGAAATTGGAAACAAACTTATCAAGCTGACTGCTAGAGTTTTGAAATAAGACCAAGGACTCCCTAAAAGCTAAAAGAACAAAACGTTCTAACCCTGCCCACACACAAAACGTCCTAACCCTGCCCACACACAAAACATCCTAACCCTGCCCACAAACAAAACGTTCTAACCATGCCCACAAACAAAACGTTCTAACCCTGCCCACACACACAAAACGTTCTAACCCTGCCCACACAGAAAACGTTCTAACACTGCCCACACACAAAACGTTCTAACCCTGCCCACACACACAAAACGTTCTAACCCTGCCCACACACACAAAACGTTCTAACACTGCCCACACACAAAACGTTCTAACCCTGCCCACACACACAAAACGTTCTAACCCTGCCCACACACAAAACGTTCTAACCCTGCCCACACACAAAACGTTCTAACCCTGCCCACACACACAAAACGTTCTAACCCTGCCCACACACAAAACTTTCTAACCCTGCCCACACACAAAACGTTCTAACCCTGCCCACACACAAAACATCCTAACCCTGCCCACAAACAAAACTTCTAACCCTGCCCACACACAAAACGTTCTAACCCTGCCCACACACAAAACATCCTAACCCTGCCCACAACAAAACGTTCTAACCCTGCCCACACACAAAACGTTCTAACCCTGCCCACACACAAAACGTTCTAACCCTGCCCACACACAAAACATCCTAACCCTGCCCACACACAAAACGTTCTAACCCTGCCCACACACAAAGCGTTCTAACCCTGCCCACACACAAAACTCTAACCCTGCCCCGCCACAAAGTTCGTTGTTTAACCCTGCCCATAGGGGTAGGTGCAGTTTTGCTGTGATGAAGGGGGGTGGGAGTGCTTTGCTGTGATGAAGGGGAATGCGGTTGGGAGGTGCACTTTGCTGTGATGAAGGGCGGTGGGAGGTGCAGCTTTGCTGTGATGAAGGGGGGTGGGAGGTGCAGCTTTGCTGTGATGAAGGGGGGGAGGTGCAGTTTGCTGTGATGAAGGGGGGTGGGAGGTGCAGTTTGCTGTGATGAAGGGGGGTGGGAGGTGCAGCTTTGCTGTGATGAAGGGGGTGGGAGGTGCAGCTTTGCTGTGTTGAAGGGGGGTGGGAGGTGCAGCTTTGCTGTGATGAAGGGGGGTGGAGGTGCAGCTTTGCTGTGATGAAGGGGGGTGGGAGGCAGTTTGCTGTGTTGAAGGGGGGTGGGAGGTGCAGTTTTGCTGTGATGAAGGGGGGTGGGAGGTGCAGCTTTGCTGTGAAGGGGGGGGGGGGTGCAGCTTTGTGTGTGAAGGGGGGTGGGAGGTGCAGTTTGCTGTGATTGAAGGGGGGTGGGAGGTGCAGTTTTGCTGTGATGATAGGGGAGGGGGGTGCAGCTTTGTGTGTTGAAGGGGGGTGGGAGGGTGCAGTTTTGCTGTGATGAAGGGGGGGGGGGGTGCAGCTTTGTGTGTTGAAGGGGGTGGGAGGTTTGCAGATTGCTGTGTTGAAGGGGGGTGGGAGGTGCAGCTTTGCTGTGATGAAGGGGGGGGGTGGGAGGTGCAGTTTTGCTGTGATGAAGGGGGGTGGGAGGTGCAGCTTTGCTGTGATGAAGGGGGGTGGGAGGTGCAGTTTTGCTGTGATGAAGGGGGGTGGGAGGTGCAGTTTTGCTGTGATGAAGGGGGGTGGGGGTGCAGCTTTTGCTGTGATGAAGGGGGGTGGGAGGTGCAGTTTTGCTGTGATGAAGGGGGGTGGGAGGTGCAGTTTTGCTGTGATGAAGGGGGGTGGGAGGTGCAGTTTTGCTGTGATGAAGGGGGGTGGGAGGTGCAGTTTTGCTGTGATGAAGGGGGGTGGGAGGTGCAGTTTTGCTGTGATGAAGGGGGGTGGGAGGTGCAGTTTTGCTGTGATGAAGGGGGGTGGGAGGTGCAGCTTTGCTGTGATGAAGGGGGGTGGGAGGTGCAGCTTTGCTGTGATGAAGGGGGGGGGGGCGGTGCAGCTTTGCTGTGATGAAGGGGGGTGGGAGGTCCAGTTTTGCTGTGATGAAGGGGGCAAGTTACAGTTTTGTTTGGGATAAAAGGGGAGTGTATAGCTTTCTTTGGACAAAGAGAGCATATGTACAGCAGGGGGAAGTGTATAGCACTTTGGGTGAAGGCGGCAAGTGTACAACACTTTGGATAAAGGCGGCAAGTGTACAACACTTTGGATGAAGGCGGCAAATGTACAGCACTTTGGATGAAGGGACGAGTGTACAGCACTTTGGATGAAGGGACAAGTGTACAACACTGGATGAAGGGACGAGTGTACAGCACTTTGGATGAAGGGACAAGTGTACAACACTTAGGATGAAGGGACAAGTGTACAGCACTTTGGATGAAAGGACAAGTGTACAGCACTTTGGATGAAGGGACATGTGTACAACGCTTTGGATGAAGGGACAAGTGTACAACACTTTGGATGAAGGGACAAGTGTGCAGCACTTTGGATGAAGGGACAAGTGTATAGCACTTTGGATGAAGGGACAAGTGTACAGCACTTTGGATGAAGGGACAAGTGTACAACACTTTGGATGAAGGGACAGGTGTATATCCGCGGTTTTCATTTCAACACTCCTAAGTTCATAGTTCAGGAGCTGTGTGAGAGTCGAGGTGGCCGTCCTGGGCTGTCCGTCCTAACGAGCCTTCTGGTTTCCGTGGACGTAAAGCTATACTGAACCATGCTTCGGCATTGGTCTCAGCTTGTCCCTAATATGTCAACTGACATCTGAGGACATTAAGCAACACTACCTACCAGCACTCCTAAGCCCAGCGTCCATGGGCCGTCGCCACACTGCCGCCGGAGTCCGCAGGGAGAGGTCTAAGAACACTGGCAGGATACCATCCGAAGGAGACACCGCACTACTGCCGAGTCACGTGAGTATAGTTCGGTCGTGCTTCTTTTCCGATACCGAGGACATAGCTGGCTACTTAGGCGGTTCGATCTTTGCTTTGCACCGATTAATTATTCGAGGTCACAACAAGGTCGCGTAAATTGTAAATAGAAGGAAAACTGACGGATGGCGTGAACGGTGTTTATTACATTTGGGAGGCGTACTTTTGTCACGTAGTCTTTGGGACAAGTAAGGGGACATGAATGTATCATATTTTTCATTCTCATTTCAGAAGGAGGTAATATGACAGGGTTAAAAGAGTTATAGTGCTGTTGGTTGTGGTGGTGGTGGAGCTTTTTGTTCGGTTGATTGTTCGTTTGGATTGTCCGTTTTGTTTTGTTTTCGGTTTTTGTCGTTTTGTGTGAAGTCTAACAAAGCCATGAAGATGGACAGTCATTCAGTACTACAGTCCAGTGTCTAAACAGGCCTTGGATGCGGTGAAGGCGATTGGTTTCACAGTCTGTTTGATCTCACGCAGTTAATCAGTTCAGCAAACTCTGGCGCTGCGGGCCGTGCTGTCGGACACCGTTAGCTGTCTCAGCCGCCTGCGTCCCCGCCATGTGCAGGCCGTCTGCTTTTCATTTCACTCCCAACGGATGGGACACCGCGCTGAATGGGACATCGCGCTGAATGGGACATCGCGCTGTTTGGGACACCGCGCTGAATGGGACATCGCGCTATTTGGGACACCGCGCTGAATGGGACATCGCGCTATTTGGGACACCGCGCTGAATGGGACATCGCGCTGAATTGGACATCGCGCTGTTTGGGACACCGCGCTGAATGGGACATCGCGCTATTTGGGACACCGCGCTGAATGGGACATCGCGCTATTTGGGACACCGCGCTGAATGGGACATCGCGCTATTTGGGACATGCGCTGAATGGGACATGGCGCTGAATGGGACACCGCGCTGAATGGGACATCGCGCTGTTTGGGACACCGCGCTGAATGGGACATCGCGCTATTTGGGACACTGCGCTGAATGGGGCATGGCGCTGAATGGGACATGGCGCTGAATGGGACATCGCGCTATTTGGGACACCGTGCTAAATGGGACATGGCGCTGAATGGAGCATGGCGCTGAATGGGACATGGCGCTGAATGGGGCACCGCGCTGAATGGGACATGGCGCTGAATGGAGCATGGCGCTGAATGGGGCATGGCGCTGAATGGGGCACCGCGCTGAATGGGACATGGCGCTATTTGGGACACAGCGCTGAATGGGGCATGGCGCTGAATGGGACACCGCGCTGAATGGGACATCGCGCTATTTGGGACACCGTGCTAAATGGGACATGGCGCTGAATGGAGCATCGCGCTGAATGGGGCAGGCGCTGAATGGGCACCGCTGAATGGGACATGGCGCTATTTGGGACACCGCGCTGAATGGGGCATGCGCTGAATGGGACACTCGCGCTGAATTGGGACACCGCGCTGAATGGGGCACCGCGCTAATGGGACACCGCGCTGAATGGGACATGCGCTATTTGGGACACGCGCTGAATAGACATCGCTAATGGGACATGGCGCTGAATGGACACCGCGCTAATGGGACACCGTGCTAAATGGAGACACCGCGCTGAAAGGGACATCGCGCTGATTAGAACACAGCGCTGAATAGAACATCGCTTAATATGGGACACTCGCGCTGAATGGGACATCGCGCTGAATAGGACATTGCTGAATTGGACACCGCGCTGAATAGGGACATCGCGCTGAATAGAACATCGCTAAATAGGACATCGCGCTGATTAGGGACATCCGCGCTGAATAGGACATCGCGCAGAATAGAACATCAGCTGAATGGACATGCGCTGAACAGGACATCGCGCTAAATAGAACTTCCGCTGAATGGGACACTTCCGCTGAATAGAACATTGCGCTGATAGAACTTCCGCTGAATAGAACATCGCTGAATAGAACTTCCGCTGAACAGAACATTGCGTTGATAGAACTTAGCGCTGAAAGGACATCCGCTGAATAGACATCGCGCTAAACAGGACATCCCGATGAATAGGACATCTCGCTGAACAGGACATCCGCTGAATAGAACATCGTGCTGAATATGACACCGCGCTGAACAGGACATCCCGCTGAATAGGACATCTCGCTGAACAGGACTTCCCGATGGATAGGACATCTCGCTGAACAGGACATCTCGCTGAACAGGACATCCCGCTGAATAGGACATCTCGCTGAACAGAACATCGCTGAATAGGACATCTCGCTGAACAGGACTTCCCGATGGTAGGACATCTCGCTGAACAGGACATCCCGCTGAATAGGACATCTCGCTGAACAGGACTTCCCGATGGATAGGACATCTCGCTGAACAGGACATCCCGCTGAATAGGACATCTCGTTGAACAGGACTTCCCGATGGATAGGACATCTCGTTGAACAGGACTTCCCGATGGATAGGACATCTCGTTGAACAGGACTTCCCGATGGATAGGACATCTCGTTGAACAGGACTTCCCGATGGATAGGACATCTCGTTGAACAGGACATCCCGCTGAATAGGACATCGCGCTGAATAGGACACCCTAGTGGAAGGCTCTGGACTGTCCTGTGGTGCATTGTGACGGAAGTCACTGGACTGCATGATGGCATTGTGGAACTGGACTGTCACTGTGTGCATTGTGGGGTGACTGGACTGTCATTGTGTGCATTGTGGGGTGACTGGACTGTCATGTGTGCATTGTGGGGTACTGGACTGTCATGTGTGCATTGTGGGGTGACTGGACTGTCACTGTGTGCATTGTGGGGTGACTGGACTGTCACTGTGTGCATTGTGGGGTGACTGGACTGTCACTGTGTGCATTGTGGGGTGACTGGACTGTCACTGTGTGCATTGTGGGGTGACTGGACTGTCATTGTGTGCATTGTGGGGTGACTGTGACTGTCACTGTGTGCATAGTGTGGTGACTGTAGACTATCACTGTGCATAGTGTGGTGACTGTAGACTATCACCGTGCATAGTGTGGTGACTGTGACTATCACCGTGCATAGTGTGGTGACTGTGACTATCACCGTGCATAGTGTGGTGACTGTAGACTATCACCGTGCATAGTGTGGTGACTGTAGACTATCACCGTGCATAGTGTGGTGACTGTGGACTATCACCGTGCATAGTGTGGTGACTGTGACTATCACCGTGCATAGTGTGGTGACTGTAGACTATCACCGTGCATAGTGTGGTGACTGTGATATCACCGTGCATAGTGTGGTGACTGTAGACTATCACCGTGCATAGTGTGGTGACTGTAGACTATCACCGTGCATAGTGTGGTGACTGTAGACTATCACCGTGCATAGTGTGGTGACTGTAGACTATCACCGTGCATAGTGTGGTGACTGTAGGACTTGTGCATAGTGTGGTGACTGTAGACTATCACCGTGCATAGTGTGGTGACTGTAGACTATCACTGTGTGCATAGTGTGGTGACTGTAGACTATCACCGTGCATAGTGTGGTGACTGTGGACTATCACCGTGCATAGTGTGGTGACTGTGGAATATCACCGTGCATAGTGTGGTGACTGTGGAATATCCCCTGTGCATTGTGTGGTGACTGTGGAATATCACTGTGCATTGTGTGGTGACTGTGGAATATCACTGTGCATTGTGTGGTGACTGTGGAATATCACTGTGCATTGTGTGGTGACTGTGGAATATCACTGTGCATTGTGTTGTGACTGTGGACTGTGTATAATCATTGTGGGCGGAACATAATGACGGTGTTCGTGCACACATTATCTACTAGCTATGTGGAATTAATGGCAATCATTGGTTCATGCATGCTACCTGTGTGAAGCGCTGTGAAGCCCATAGTAGGCGCTTTATAGCTTACCTCTTTCTAGTGTTATTATTATCTTTCTTACCATTGGTAGAGTCTGTGCGGTCGAGACGTGATGCGTTGGGTCACAAGCTGGATCCAGACAAAGGGCAAGAAAAATATCCACTCCATCCTGTATTCACAACCGCGTCACATGGTGTCACGTGGCCCTCACGCGCAGTGCGTGAAGAGCACGTGCGATCTCTTTGCTTACTAATCATCCATCACGCGCAACTCGAGTTGTCTCCCGTACAGCGCTCTCTAGCGCTACCTGCCGCAGCACCTGCCCGTGTCCCAAGCATTTGTTTGTCCATCTCCCTCAGCTAATTCCTCCACAAACAGCTCCGCTCACCCTCCGCACGCGCCTGGCTGTAGAACTCTCGACAAAGATCTTTAACCCCTTTGTTCTCGTCCTACTGACATTCAATCTGTGACTAAGGGGCTTTCGTCGTGCCGTTGTGGGAGGAGAGACCGGCCGTGAGTGGCGTGCGACAGAAGGGCCTGCCGTCATGTCGTCAGTGTGACGTCATGTCGGCTACAGCAGTCCACCTCATTGTGACGTCATGTCGGCTACAGCGGTCCACCTCAGTGTGACGTCATGTCGGCTACAGCGGTCCACCGACGTCATGTCGGCTACAGCAGTCCACGTCAGTGTACAGTCATGTTGGCTGCAGCAGTCCACGTTAGTGTACAATCATGTCGGGTACAGCAGTCCACGTCAGTGTACAGTCATGTCGGCTACAGCAGTCCACGTCAGTGTGACGTCATGTCGGCTACAGCAGTCCACGTCAGCGTACCGTCATGTCGGCTACAGCAGTCCACGTCAGTGTGACGTCATGTCGGCTACAGCAGTCCACGTCAGCGTACCGTCATGTCGGCTACAGCAGTCCACGTCAGTGTGACGTCATGTCGGCTACAGCAGTCCACGTCAGCGTACCGTCATGTCGGCTACAGCAGCCTACGTCAGTGTGGCCCTGAAGGGTACAGTCAGTGGTGTGCGCCGGCTGATCCATAGCAAGAATCAACAGCTGATCCATAGCAAGAATCAACAGCTGATCCATAGCAAGAATCAACAGCTGATCCATAGCAAGAATCAACAGCTGATCCACAGCAAGATTCAACAGCTGATCCATAACAAGAATCAACAGCTGATCCATAGCAAGAATCAACAGCTGATCCATAGCAAGAATCAACAGCTGATCAACAGCTGATCCATAGCAAAAATCAACAGCTGATTCATAACAAGAATCAACAGCTGATCCATAACAAGAATCAACAGCTGATCCATAGCAAGAATCAACAGCTGATCCATAGCAAGAATCAACAGCTGATCCATAACAAGAATCAACAGCTGATCCATAGCAAAAATCAACAGCTGATTCATAACAAGAATCAACAGCTGATCCATAACAAGAATCAACAGCTGATCCATAGCAAGAATCAACAGCTGATCCATAGCAAGAATCAACAGCTGATCCATAGCAAGAATCAACAGCTGATCCATAACAAGAATCAACAGCTGATCCATAACAAGAATCAACAGCTGATCCATAACAAGAATCAACAGCTGATCCATAACAAGAATCAACAGCTGATCCATAACAAGAATCAACAGCTGGAAGGTTTCTCGGCTACAGCACCTCGGCTTCCGCAGAAAGTCACACACACACACACACACACACACACACACACACACACACACACACACACACACACACACACACACACACACACACACACACATATATACACACAAGGATAGACAGAGATAGTTCAATGGTTAGAGCGTCGGACTCGTGATCGACAGGTCCAGGGTTCGAGTCCCGGCAGGAGTGGCGGGAAAATTGTCTTCTCCAGGGTCAGCGTTCTGTCCTGACTCAAATTTCGGTATGCCGTCCATCCCTGTGTTATCGCAGTAGCACGTAAAAGATCCCGGTCATTCTGCCCAAAGTGCAGGTACCAGGTTACAGCTTAACACACATACACCCTATCTATGTGGCTTTGAATGAAATGAAACTGTAAACTGACTCATGGTTGAATGGTGTACACAGAACTTGCGCCGAGACGGCAACAGTTTCACGTGGCACCAGCCACGCAACAACCGAATACCGCTGTGAAGTACACCACTTCAGTGGCTATTAAAAATGCCCGATGTACAAGGATACAGTCATCCATTTAGAATCACATGCAGCATGAGCGCACTGAGTCTGCCCGAGAGCAGAGAATAGCGCCATATAAAAACGACCAATAAAAATAGCACACACTCACATATATACAGTCAAACAGACGCGCGCGCGTGCGCGCGCACGCACACAATCACGCACGCACGCACGCACACACACACACAACATGTATACCTTCAAACAGAAGCGCGCGTGTGTGTGTGCCTATGCGCGCGCGTATGTGTGTGTGTGCGCGCGCGCGTGTGTCCATGAAACACTATTCAAATTGAACGATAGAGAGATGGGGAGGGAATGGGAGGTACTCTTTCTTTGCTGAAGTCGGTTATGTACATAAAACACTACACAAACGTGCAGAGCGGTGGGGGGGGGGGGGGGGGGGGGGAGGGGCAGCCCTGTCCATGAAATACAAACTGATTAAGATGCTCGGCACTGAGGTCTGTCTGCCCCAGACCAAAAGTGGTGGCGGCAATGGCAGGTTAGCCGAGAAGTCGGCGATTTGTTTGTTTTTGTAATGGAGCTGTCGCGTTAGCTTCGTTTAGCTCCGCTCTTGGCCTAGTGGATTATGAATAATTGATATTCACTGAACGGCTAGCTCTAAGCTGCCAGCTGTTCTTCTTCCTGTGACCCTTCAGAAATGGATGGCGTAGGTGGAACAGACAAAACACTCGCCCGAGATCGGTGTGAACGTGGTTTGAGTCTTCCAGGGGCAAGCGATTGTAGTGACTGTCTGTGGTGCAGTAACGGGTGATTGGAAGTCTTGTAGTAACAGGTGGTTTTAGTGACTGGACGTGTGGTAGTAACAGGCGGTTTTAGTGACTGGACGTCTGGTAGTAACAGGTGGTTTTAGTGACTGGACGTCTGGTAGTAACAGGTGGTTGTAGTGACTGGACGTCTGGTAGTAACAGGTGGTTTTAGTGACTGGACGTCTGGTAGTAACAGGTGGTTTTAGTGACTGGACGTCTGGTAGTAACAGGTGGTTTTAGTGACTGGAGGTCTTGTAGTAACAGGCGGTTTTAGTGACTGGACGTCTTGTAGTAACAGGTGGTTTTAGTGACTGGACGTCTTGTAGTAACAGGTGGTTTTAGTGACTGGACGTCTTGTAGTAACAGGCGGGTTTAGTGACTGGAGGTCTGGTAGTAACAGGCGGGTTTAGTGACTGGAGGTCTGGTAGTAACAGTTTGTTTGTTTTTAGTGACTGGAGGTCTTGTAGTAACAGGCGGCTTTAGTGACTGGAGGTCTGGTAGTAACAGGCGGTTTTAGTGACTGGACGTGTGGTAGTAACAGGCGGTTTTAGTGACTGGAGGTCTTGTAGTAACAGGTGGTTTTAGTGACTGGAGGTCTTGTAGTAACAGGTGGTTTTAGTGACTGGAGGTCTTGTAGTAACAGGTGTTTTTAGTGACTGGAGGTCTTGTAGTAACAGGTGGTTTTAGTGACTGGACGTTTTGTAGTAACAGGCGGTTTTAGTGACTGGAGGTCTTGTAGTAACAGGCGGTTTTAGTGACTGGACGTCTGGTAGTAACAGGCGGTTTTAGTGACTGGAGGTGTGGTAGTAACAGGCGGTTTTATTTGACTGGACGTCTTGTAGTAACAGGCGGTTTTAGTGACTGGAGTCTGTAGTAACAGGCGGTTTAGTGACTGGAGTTGGTAGTAACAGGCGGTTTTAGTGACTGGAGGTCTTGTAGTAACAGTCGGGTTTGGTGACTGGAGGTCTTGTAGTAACAGGCGGTTTTAGTGACTGGAGGTCTTGTGTAACAGGCGGTTTTAGTGACTGGACGTCTTGTAGTAACAGGCGGTTTTAGTGACTGGACGTGTGGTAGTAACAGGCGGTTTTAGTGACTGGAGGTCTTGTAGTAACAGGCGGTTTTAGTGACTGGAGGTCTTGTAGTAACAGGCGGGTTTAGTGACTGGAGGTCTTGTAGTAACAGGCGGTTTTAGTGACTGGACGTGTTTAGTGACTGGACGTGTGGTAGTAACAGGCGGTTTTAATGACTGGAGGTCTTGTAGTAACAGGCGGTTTTAGTGACTGGAGGTCTTGTAGTAACAGGCGGTTTTAGTGACTGGACGTCTTGTAGTAACAGGCCGGTTTAGTGACTGGACGTCTTGTAGTAACAGGCGGTTTACTCAGTTTATTGTTCATTCTTCACTGCTACCTCCGCTTAAGCTGGGCCTGGAAGAAATTAACAGAGAAAAGGAGAATGGATAGCTTGTACACAGACTGGTTGTATCGAGGTTTCATGTATTGACTCATAGGGACAGACCTACAGTCAACACTTCGAGATCCGATCTAGGGCCAGTTATTTTACTACACGTGTGATAATTATAATGGTGCACACTTATCAAGTAGCATACAAACTCCAAAAGCCTAAACGAAACATTTACACTCAGATATACCTAACGCCACACTGTCAACACTAGAATGATTCCTGCATTAAGATGGGTAACAGTGAGAGCCATTTTAATGTTTGATTAATAATATTGTGAGGGACGAAATCACAAGACAGTGTCCACAGACCACAACTTTTGAAGAGAAAGGGGAGCCAAAGCGGAATCGAACCGAGGGCTTTCTGCTTACCAGCCTATCGCTTTACCGCTGGGCCAAAGCGGCTCACTATGTTCTCTTGGTGAAGAAAATTCATTTTATAAGCGAGGTGGGTCTGCCTATGAGCCCACTCAAGTCTGACTATAAACGAGTTTTTTTACAACCGTGTTTTTTTTATCCGAGTTACTTTGTGTTGTGTGGGACAGCCCGAGTGGCCGCCGGCACGAGTCACTTACTTACAGGCTGGTTTGTGGTGGTGGTGGTGGTGGTGGTGGTGGGTTTTTTCCCCAACGGAACTGGCACTAAATCCAATAATAAAAAGAAGGGGAGAAAAGAATGAAAGGTGGCTTACACACAGGTAGACCGGTTACATCGTTTCCCTTGTACTTACTCATATGAACAGGTATAGTCATATTCAGAAACATTCAAAACATGTAAGACCTCGCCTGCTTTGTGAATGCACGTGTGATCCAATGCTCCACGCCGATTAAGTCAAAAGCAAGCCCCCAAATCACAGAACAGATTTATACCAGCTCCAGCTGCCTTCAACAAACTCGCTGTTTCTGTCCGACCTACTACCTCTGTCAGTTCTTTCAAACCTTTATTCGTTTGAATACAAAGTACGCGGATGTGGCAACCTTCCACAGGCTTCATGATAGAGTGACTTCCCCTGTTCACGCAGTATCGCCACACCGTTGACAGGTTACGGGTCACTGGGCGCGCGAGTGTGACAACGGTTGTCGATGGGGTCACTGGGTGCGTTTTGACCTTTCTTGTTCGGTAGTTGTTTTATTTTTATTTTTG
>JABMCL010000443.1:687500-700000 GCA_018857735.1 Alviniconcha marisindica | reverse complement strand
AGTCAGTCAGTGTCCACAGTCAGCCAGTCGGTGTGCGGAGCTCGGCGTCAAGACGTTGTCCTTTTCTCCCTGTCTCTGCACGATACCCCGCCACGTTTCCGGCACAGCTGACCTCTGTCCAGACAGACCTTCCACAGCAGTAGACAGACCTTCCTCAGCAGTAGACAGACCTTCCTCAGCAGAGCAGAGGGCGTCAAAGTCGTCCGCTTTTGCAGCCACTCCCAGCACCGATGGTCTAACGTCAAACTCAGTGGCCGGTTACCTCTCCATCTCACCGAATGCGGGGAGCCTGGCATCACAGTTTACCACCAAGTATCTCCCCATTTCGCCAACAACGTCGATGCCACATTCGTCCAGATTTTCTTTTCCGTTTCCGTCGTCGTCGTTGCTGTACGCCCCGCCCCCGTCGCCCCAGTTTACGGGCGTACTTTATGCTCCACCCCCCTCACTGCTGTCCACTCCGCTTTCCGCTGCCAGGCCCCTGTCCGGTCACGGCGCTCTGCCCCTCCCCCTGTCCCACCCTTCCCCGGACACCGCCCTCCTCCCCAGCGCCCACAGACTGGCCACTCTCGACTCCGCCTTCACGCCCTTCCCGTCGGCTCACGCCAGTAGCGTCTCGGCGTTTTTAGACGCTGCCGCCTCTTCTTATTTGTCCAACTACGTGACACCTAACGGACGTGGCTTGGCGCTGAACCCCGCCCTCTCTCTGTCCGGCTCCTTTCCGTTGAGCGGTCCGCCGTCCGGGTCGGCGAGGGCCCAGGGCGCGGAGGACGTGGCGTGGCGAGAGTTGTACCAGGTGGCGCTGCACGTGCTGCACGAGGACCTCCGCTGGCTGTCCACCGTGCCTGCCTTCCTCTCGCTCCCGTCCTCTGACCGACAGCGACTGGTGGAGAGAGGCGGCTGTGCCATGATGCTGTGGGGATTCCACTTCCGTCAACGACTGAGCGACCTCAGTGAGTAGTAGTCGCTGTGGCAGTTCACGGGCACTGGCGCCGGTGATGGCTATTTAGGTAGCACAGTAGTACTGGGGATGGCCATTTAGGTAGCACAGTAGTACTGGGGATGGCCATTTAGGTAGCACAGTAGTACTGGGGATGGCCATTTAGGTAGCACATTAGTACTGGGGATGGCCATTTAGGTAGCACAAAAGCACTGGCGCTGGGGATGGCCATTTTGATAGCACATTAGTATTTGATAGCACAGTAGTATTTGATAACACAGTAGTATTTGATAGCACAGTAGTACTGGCGTAGCACAATAGTACTGGCGCTGGTGATGGCCATTTAGGTAGCACAGTAGTACTGGGGATGGCCATTTAGGTAGCACAGTAGTACTGGGGATGGCCATTTAGGTAGCACAGTAGTGACAGCTGGTCAGTAGCGTACAAAACGCCATGAGTAAACACGACAGTGACGTCTTGTCACTGATGTACAAAACGCTTTGTGTAAACACTGTAGTCACAGCTGTGCAATAGTGTACAAAGCGACTTGAGCAAATGCTCTGTGGTGTAAAAAAAACACGCCCTGAATTAGCACGGTAGTGACATCTGGTCAGTAATGTACAAAACACCTTGAGTAAACGTTGCAGTGGCATATGTACAACAATGTACAAAACGCTTTGAGTAAACACATTGCCAGTTCTTGTCGAGAGTGTACAAAACGCCTTGAGTAGGCACAGCAGTGACATTTGTGCAATACTGTACAAAACGCCTTGAGTAGGCACAGCAGTGACATTTGTGCATACTGTACAAAACGCCTTGAGTAGGCACAGCAGTGGCATTTGTGCATACTGTACAAAACGCCTTGAGTAGGCACAGCAGTGACATTTGTGCATACTGTAAAAAACGCCTTGAGTAAGAACAGATCTGGCAGTAGTGTACACAACGCTTTGAGTAAACACAGTACAGTAGCGACATCTGCGCACCAGTGTACAAAACGCCCTAAATAAGCAAATTGGTAACATTTGTACAGTAGTGTCGAAAACACCTTGAGTAAACATAATTGTGACATCTATGCAACAGCGTATAGAATTATTTTTGTAAACATAGTGGTGACATCTATGCAACAGTGTATAAATTTATTTCAGTAAATATAGCTATGACATCTATGCATAAGTGTATAAAACTATTTCAGTAAATATAGTTGTGACAGCTGTGCAACAGTGTATAAAGCTATTTCAGTAACTATAGTTTTGACATCTATGCAACAGTGTATACAACTATTTCAGTAAATATAGTTGTGACATCTATGCAACAGTGTATACAACTATTTCAGTAAATATAGTTGTGACATCTATGCAACAGTGTATACAACTATTTCAGTAAATATAGTTGTGGCCTCTATACAGCAGTGTACAAGCTGATATTAGTAAGCTTAGTTGTGACATCTATATAATAGTGTACAAAATACCTTGAGTAAACATAGTTGTGACATTTGTACAACATAGTTGTGACATCTATATAAGTGTGTACAAAACGCTTTGAGTAAACATAATTGTGACTTCCATACAGCAGTGTACAAAACGCCTTGATTAACCATAATTGTGACATCCATACAGCAGTGTACAAAATGACTTCAATAAACATAATTGTGACATGCATACAGCAGTGTACAAAATTACTTCAGTAAACGTTGACGTTTTGACATCCATGCAGCAGCGTACAAAATGACTTCAGTAAACGTTGTGACATCCATACAGCAGTGTACAAAACGCCTTGAGTAAATACAATTGTTATATTCATACAGCAGTGTACAAAATGACTTCTGTAAACATAGTTGTGACATCTCTGCAATGTGTGCAAAGCGCCCTGAGTAAACATAGTTTTGCCATCTCTGCAATGTGTACAAAACGCCTTGAGTAAACATAGTTGTGCCATCTCTGCAATGTGTGCAAAACGCCCTGAGTAAACATAGTTGTGCCATCTCTGCAATGTGTGCAAAGCGCCCTGAGTAAACATAGTTGTGCCATCTCTGCAATGTGTACAAAACGCCTTGAGTAAAGGTGGCAAGACATGTGGAAAGTATAACTTGATGTCATTAAGGAAATTGGGCGGAGTGATGTGATTACTGACAAAGGTTTTAAGCCTTGTAACAGATGTTGACTACGTTATGACTAACTGAATAACTTGCAAGAGTAATGGTTATTACTTACAAATGTTACAGGGTTAGTAATTGACTTTCATGATAATAATAGTGATGACAGCTCAATTTATACCTTTTGCAGTAGGGTAACATGATCCAAACACATTAACATGTTACAGTATTAGGTGACGGTTTTAGTATCAATGAGATTTATCACAGTGTTAAAACTAAATCACAATACCGAAAATAATGAGAATTATAATACTGCAACGTTTGAAGTATGTGCTAATATCAGCTTAGTGCGATTTATCAAAACAAAAGTTGAAACTAAAGGTTAGCAATGATAACGTTGATATATTAACAACAATATTCGGGCCTAATACGAGTAACGGTAGGAGTGAAAAATATTAACGTATTAAACTAAATATGGTGACGATGCCACGGATCTTGGTGACAGCATTAGCAACCATATGACTGAGATTTCTTTCATTATAGAAACCAGATGATAAGGATCAGACATATTTATTCCAGCGAGGAAACCAGATGATAAGGATCAGACAGATTTATTTCAGTGACGGACCCAGATAATCAGGATAACAAATTTATGTCGGTACAGGAACCTCGCGATAAGGACAACACAGATTGATTTCGGCACAGGAACCAGACGAGAAGCTAGATAACAATAATAAAGCTAAGATTTTTCAGAGTAGAAACTAGATGATAATGATAAAAAAGATTTATTTCATTATAGGCACCAGATGATTATAATAAGACAGATTTATTTCAGTGTAGGAACCAGATCATAATGATAAAACAGATTTATTTCAGTGTAGGAACCAGATCATAATGATAAAACAGATTTATTTCAGTGTAGGAACCAGATCATAATGATCAAACAGATTTATTTCAGTACTGGGCAGTTCAGCGAAGCTGATTTACAAGAGTGAATGCCTTATTTCGTAATCTTTCGCGCAAGAAGTCGCGAAAGGTCGTAGCTGCTACTTCCGGGCCGATTTCTGAGTAGGCGTTGGCTCACGCTGTGTATAACAATGGAAGTCGAACCTAGAACTGTGAAGCAGACAAAATGCCACTACTGTTATATTTGTAAAAATTACAGGGGAAAGGTGATGGAGAATGGAAACAAGTGTCTTTACATCGTCAGTTTGGGGCTGACCACAAGATTGCGAGTTCGTGGAAAAAAATGCGTTTTTTGGCATCCTCTAGCACAAGCAACAATTTATTGCTTGTTGCCAGACACATTTTGACTACGGGCCTTCAAAAATGCCTTTGAAGTTGGCACTGTAAACTTCGTGAATTCATTGTCACCGCCTCCCATCGTGAAGAAAGTACGCACCGGAAGTAAAAACAGCCAAGGGACTTAAGCGATGCCGGGTAAAAGTCAAGGGAATTAACCCCGCCTGAACCGCCCACTAGGAACCAGATGATAATGATAGGACTGAGACTTATTTCAGTGTAGGAACTAGATGATGGATAACGGGTATGAGAGTCATAAACGGTCGGAAATCAACTGTGATATTGATAACAATGTTTGGATTAAATGACGCTAACAATAACTGTGTGTGTGTGTGTGTGTGTGTGTGTGTGTGTGTGTGTGTGTGTGTGTGTGTGTGTGTGTAAGATTAATGATAACTCTATGACTAGTGGATGGCAGTCTGGTGACGACGAAAAAGTACTTGGAAAAAAGGGGTGGGGGGATTCCTAACTGAATATTATTAACGTATACTTGGTTAATAATGGAAGACAAAATAAAGATTGATGAATGAGCGCTTGATGAATAATTAATTGAAGATTGGGTGAAAGGTAAACGACAGTTGAAGACTGGTGAATAAAGACGGGATGATTAACTGAAGACTGGTGACTAAAGACTGGATGATTAACTGAAGACTGGTGAATAAAGACGGGATGATTAACTGAAGACTGCTGAATAAAGACTGGATGATTAACTGAAGACTGCTGAATAAAGACGGGATGATTAACTGAAAACTGGTGAATAAAGACGGGATGATTAACTGAAGACTGGTGAATAAAGACGGGATGATTAACTGAAGACTGGTGAATAAAGACTGGATGATTAACTGAAGACTGGTGAATAAAGACGGGATGATTAACTGAAGACTGGTGAATAAAGACTGGATGATTAATTGAAGACTGGTGAATAAAGACTGGATGATTAACTGAAGACTGGTGAATAAAGACTGGATGATTAATTGAAGACTGGTGAATAAAGACTGGATGATTAATTGAAGATTGGTGAATGACGACCGGGTGACTGATGATTGACTAATTGCAAATTAATGAATGGATGCTTGGTGAATAATGAATAACTGTTTGAAGATTGGCGAATGAATATTGGGTGAATGATGAATGACTAATTGCAGATTAATGAACGAATGCTTGGTGAATGATGAATGACTATTTCAAGATTACATCACTGAAATGAAGACTGGGTGAATGATAAATGACTAATAGGAGATTCGCGAATGAAGATTGGGTGAATGACTGGTGAATCAAAAAAACGAAAATTGGTACGTTTGTATTGTCATATTAAATTAGCATTGTTTTGAACCTTTCGTGGGTTTAAATGAAAACGGGGTGTATGCTGAATGATTAATGGCACATTGATGAATAAATATCGGGTGATGATGAATGACCACTTGCAGATCAGTGAATAAACGGTTGGTGAATGATGTAAATTCAGTGTATAACGAATTGTATTTTGTGAATTATGATTAAGTGATGGCAGACTGATAAATGAATACTCGGTGGACGGAGGGCTGCTACTACCTAAAAGTGATGACTAAATATGTGGTGAGTACACGGCGATTTATTTCAACTCATCGGTCTTTCAGTCCACTACCTGACCCGTTGGTCCAACGCGGCCGGCACGAGCAAGGCGGTGACGTATCTGTGCTTCTGTGAGCGGCTTGGCGGCTTGGACTTCCAGGAGTACACCTGTCTTAGGCTCCTGTCGGTCTCTTCCCTGCAGGTGTACACGCGTTGGCTCGGTGGCTGGTGTCGTTTGTGCTGTGTGTAACGGTTGGGTGTGTGGGTACTGTGTTGTGTGTGTGTGTTGAAGGTGTGTGGTAGTGTGTGTGTGTGTGTGTGTGTGTGTGTGTGTGTGTGTTGTGTAAGTGTGTGTGTGTGTGTGTATGTGTGTGTGTGTGTGTGTGTGTGTGTGTGTGTGTGTGTGTGTGTGGTGTGTGTGTATGGCCGCGCGTGTTTTGTTGTGTGTGGGTGTGTGTGTGTGTGTGTTGTGTGTAATGTTGTGTGTGGGCGTGTGTGGGTGTATGTGTCTGTGTGTGACTGTTGTGTGTGGTATATGTGTCTGTGTGTAACTGTTGTGTGTGGGGTGGGTCGGGGGTATATGTGTCTGTGTGTGACTGTTGGCTGTGGTATATGTGTCTGTGTGTAACTGTGTGGTCTGGTGGTCGGGTTATTGTCTGTTTGATGTTGATTGTGTTGGTATTATTGTATGTGTTACTGTGTATGTCTGTTTATTATTTGTGTGTGTGTGTGTGTGTGTGTGTGTGTGTGTGTGTGTGTGTGTGTGTGTGTGTGTGTGTGTAACTGTCTATGTCTGTTTATTATTTTGTGGCTATATGTGCCTGTGTGTTACTGTGTATGTCTGTTTATTATTTATTTATATAAACACTTGTCGATATTGAACCTCCTGGAGGTGTTACGGTGCTGTGGTAGCTATGACAATGTTCACAGAGCTTTGAGCGTGTTCACGGAACTGCCATGGTAGTCACGGTGGTGACGGTATTGATGTGTTCAAGCAGCTGAGATGAAACACAGACCACCGACAGCGAGCTGAGTGTGGCCGTCACGGAGCTCTGACAGCGCTCATGTAATTAGAACTGTGATGTGATCACAGAGATGTGACAATGTTCATTAAGCTCTGATAGTGTTTACACAGCGCTCATGTAATTAGAACTGTGATGTGATCACAGAGATGTGATAATGTTCATTAAGCTCTGATAGTGTTTACACAGCGCTCATGTAATTAGAACTGTGATGTGATCACAGAGATGTGATAATGTTCATTAAGCTCTGATAGTGTTTACACAGCGCTCATGTAATTAGAACTGTAACGTGATCACAGAGATGGGATAATGTTCATAAAGCTTTGATAGTGTTTACACAGCTGCGATCTGTCACGCTTGTTGTGGCTTTGTAATGTTCCAGATGTGTGTAGCTGGTTGGCTGGCAGTCGTTTAGTGTTTTATACTCTGCTTGCTGTTGGTGTAATAAAGCTTGGATGTAATAATTAGATGCGTTGCTCAGTGAAGCACTGGGGCGTTCAGCAAGCAGTCACGGCGTTAAACTGATCCATTGTCGCCCTCTCTTGTCGCCAGACGTGGGCGGGGTCAGCGACACGATGAGCACGGCGGGCATCGGCAGCGCGGTCAGCACCTCGCTCAGAACGTACCTGGAGACCAAGCGTGACCTCGTGGAGAGCCCCAACATGCGTCACACCAACCTGCTGACGTACTGCAACAACATGCTGCAGGTCGACCACAGCGTCTTGGCCGCCACTCTCTTTAAACAGAACCCGGGCGACGATAATTTTATATGCCGACTGGCCACTTCCTTCGTATAGAATGTGACTCCGCCCTCTGTGAATGTGACTCCGTGCCGACTGGCCACTTCTGGTCAATGTAGAATACAGCCTCGCCACACTGACACTGCAGTCCCTCCAGGGCCACAATCGTGAATGCGGACTGCACATCAGTGTAGAATACAGCCCTCCCCACTAAGACTGCACATCAGTGTAGAATACAGCCCTCCCCACTAAGACTGCACATCAGTGTAGAATACAGCCCTCCCCACTAAGACTGCGCATCAGTGTAGAATACAGCCCTCCCCACTAAGACTGCGCATCAGTGTAGAATACAGCCCTCCCCACTAAGACTGCGCATCAGTGTAGAATACAGCCCTCCCCACCAAGACTGCGCATCAGTGTAGAATACAGCCCTCCCCACCAAGACTGCGCATCAGTGTAGAATACAGCCCTCCCCACTAAGACTGCACATCAGTGTAGAATACAGCCCTCCCCACCAAGACTGCACATCAGTGTAGAATACAGCCCTCCCCACCAAGACTGCACATCAGTGTAGAATACAGCCCTCCCCACTAAGACTGCACATCAGTGTAGAATACAGCCCTCCCCACTAAGACTGCACATCAGTGTAGAATACAGCCCTCCCCACTAAGACTGCACTCACCCCGGACCCATAACTGTGAACGCCGACTGGCGACTTGGCCGCATATCGCTGTGCGCTACGATCAGCTCAACTTGGTCACCTTTTCAGTCTCATTCTGGTCGCTACGCCTCGTTTGTAAGCCTGACATCACCCTGCCATTTCACTGTGAAGACGGGACACAGCTGGTATTGCTGATATCACCGCGTCATTCCGTTGATGAGATCATGCCATTTCACTGTGAAGACGGGACACAGCTGGTATTGCTGATATCACCGCGTCATTCCGTTGATGAGATCATGCCATTTCACTGTGAAGACGGGACACAGCTGGTATTGCTGATATCACCGCGTCATTCCGTTGATGAGATCATGCCATTTCACTGTGAAGACGGGACACAGCTGGTATTGCTGATATCACCGCGTCATTCCGTTGATGAGATCATGCCATTTCACTGTGAAGACGGGACACAGCTGGTATTGCTGATATCACCGCGTCATTCCGTTGATGAGATCATGCCATTTCACTGTGAAAACGGGACACAGTTGGTATTGCTGATATCACCGCGTCATTCTGTTGATGAGATCATGCCATTTCACTGTGAAAACGGGACACAGTTGGTATTGCTGATATCACCGCGTCATTCTGTTGAAGAGATCATGTCATTTTATTGTGAAAACGGGACACAGCTGGTATTGCTGATATCACCGCGTCATTCTGTTGATGAGATCATGTCATTTTATTGTGAAAAACGGGACACAGCTGGTATTGCTGATATCACCGCGTCATTCTGTTGATGAGATCATGTCATTTTATTGTGAAAAACGGGACACAGCTGGTATTGCTGATATCACCGCGTCATTGTGTTGATGAGATCATGTCATTTTATTGTGAAAAACGGGACAGTCTATATTGCTGATGCCACCACGTCATTCTGTTATGAAATATGGGACACCTTTGTTTGCCGTTAAGTTTTACTGCGGGTAACGGGACACAGTCTGTAGTGCTGATCTCAGCGTTGCCTGTTAGTGTGAAAAAGGGAACACGATTTAGGCTACTAACCTGAAACGTGTCATGTTAGTGTGAAAAAGGCAACACGATTTAGACTACTAACCGTAAACCTGTGTCATGTTAGTGTGAAAAGGGAACACGATTTAGGCCACTAACCTTAAACGTGTGTCATGTTAGTGTGAAAAAGGCAACACGATTTAGACAACTAACCGTAAACCTGTGTCATGTTAGTGTGAAAAAGGGAACACGATTTAGGCCACTAACTTTAAACCAGTGTCATGTTATTATTTCAACCATTCCGAAAGACGGGACACACGTTTCCGTGCTGATCTCATCATGTCTTCAATGCCGAGAAACAGGAAAGCGTTCATTTACCGTTGCTTTTCGTTTGTCGTTTTATTCTGGGAGGCAAGACATTTTTCAGTGCCATTGATTCCACTGCCATTTTATAGTGGGGGAACAGACATTGTTCGTTTCCATTGATTCCACTGATATTTTATAGTGAGGGAACAGACACTGTTCGTTTCCAGTGACTCCAATGTCATTATATAGTGATGGAACAGACACTGTTCGTTTCCAGTGATTCCACTGTCATTATATAGTGATGGAACAGACACTGTTCGTTTCCAATGATTCCACTGTCATTATATAGTGAGATTATCAGACACTGTTCGTTTCCAATGATTCCACTGTCATTATATAATGAGATTATCAGACATTGTTCGTTTCCAGTGATTTCAGTCACTGTGTCAGTTTACAGTGGAGAGCAGGACATTGTTTACTGCCATTGAGTTCATTGTCGTTTTCGTGTGGGAAACAAGACATTGTTACTGCCACTGATTACACCGTGTGGGAAACAAGACATTGTTACTGCCACTGATTACATCGTGTGGGAAACAAGACATTGTTACTGCCACTGATTACATCGTGTGGGAAACAAGACATTGTTACTGCCACTGATTACATCGTGTGGGAAACAAGACATTGTTACTGTTCCATACTGATTTCCACTGATTACATCGTGTGGGAAACAAGACATTGTTACTGCCACTGATTACATCGTGTGGGAAACAAGACATTGTTACTGCCACTGATTACACCGTGTGGGAAACAAGACATTGTTACTGCCACTGATTACATCGTGTGGGAAACAAGACATTGTTACTGCCACTGATTACACCGTGTGGAACAGACTTACTGCTATTACACGTTGGGAACAAGACATTGTTACTGCCACTGATTACACCGTGTGGGAAACAAGACATTGTTACTGCCACTGATTACATCGTGTGGGAAACAAGACATTGTTATGCCACTGATTACATCGTTGGAAACAGACATTGTTACTGGACAACATTGACATCGTGTGGGAAACAAGACATTGTTACTGCCACTGATTACATCGTGTGGGAAGACAAGACATTGTTACTGCCCTGATTACATCGTGTGGGAAACAAGACATTGTTACTGCCACTGATTACATCGTGTGGGAAACAAGACATTGTTACTGCCACTGAATACATCGTGTGGGAAACAAGACATTGTTACTGGCACTGCTTACATCGAGTGGGAAGAAAGACATTGTTACTGCCACTGATTACATCGTGTGGGAAACAAGACATTGTTACTGCCACTGCTTACGTCGTGTGGGAAACAAGACATTGTTACTGCCACTGATTACACCGTGTGGGAAACAAGACATTGTTACTGAGACTTATTACACCGTGTGGGAAACAAGACAATGTTACTGCCACTGATTACACCGTGTGGGAAACAAGACATTGTTACTGCCACATATTACATCGTGTGGGAAGCAAGACATTGTTACTGCCACTGATTACATCGTGTGGGAAACAAGACATTGTTACTGCCGCTGATTACACCGTGTGGGAAACAATACATTGTTACTGCGACTTATTACACCGTGTGGGAAACAAGACATTGTTACTGCCACTAATTACATCGTGTGAGAAACAAGACATTGTTACTGCCACTGATTACATCGTGTGGGAAACAAGACATTGTTACTGCGACTTATTACACCGTGTGGGAAACAAGACATTGTTACTGCCACTGATTACACCGTGTGGGAAACAAGACATTGTTACTGACACTGCTTACATCGTGTGGGAAACAAGACATTGTTACTGCCACTGATTACACCGTGTGGGAAACGGGACATTGTTGCTTGCCGTTGATTTCATTGTTTTCTTTTATTTTTGGAAAACGGGACATTGTTCACTGGCACTGATGTCAATATGTCTTTTTATTGTAAGAAACAGGACAGTTTTCATTGTTTTTTACTGTAACTGTGTCATTTTATGATGTACATATGGTGAGAAATGCAACAGTTGTCATTATTGATTTCACTAAGTCCCAAATTGCGAGGGATTGGGAATCTGTTGTTGTTGTTGTTGTTCATCTCACTGTGCCATTTTACCTTGCTATTCGCCATTTAAAAAGTCGTTTTTAATCTTATTATGTCATTTTGCTGTGTGCGTCATTTTGGCTTTAAGTAAGAATACTGCAGTGTACGCACTGGCATAGTTTTGTATGTGCCACTGTGTGCGTCATTTTGGCTTTAAGTAAGAATACCGCAGTGTACCCACTGGCATAGTTTTGTATGTGCCACTGTGTGCGTCATTTTGGCTTTAAGTAAGAATACCGCAGTGTACCCACTGGCATAGTTTTGTATGTGCCACTGTGTGCGTCATTTTGGCTTTAAGTAAGAATACTGCAGTGTACCCACTGGCATAGTTTTGTATGTGCCACTGTGTGCGTCATTTTGGCTTTAAGTAAGAATACTGCAGTGTACCCACTGGCATAGTTTTGTATGTGCCACTGTGTGCGTCATTTTGGCTTTAAGTAAGAATACTGCAGTGTACCCACTGGCATAGTTTTGTATGTGCCACTGACAGGAACATGAGCGGTTTCTTTCGGTGACGGAGGGTGAGGTGGCTCTGTGTGTGTGTGTGTGTGTGTGTGTGTGTGTGTGTGTGTGTGTGTGTGGTGTGTGTGTGTGTGTGTGTGTGTGTGTGTGTCCTGTTGTGGCGTGTTGCTCCGCTGTCCTCTTGTCCTGTGGTCTTTGTTGTTGTGGTTACGTCCCCCATTCCACGTGCAGCTGTCCTCGTAAATGAACACGGAAATGTTGAAAAGGTGGCGAGCTTAATGATGGTCATTAACT
>JABMCL010000443.1:672500-682500 GCA_018857735.1 Alviniconcha marisindica | reverse complement strand
TGATTTACCGGCCAGCTGTTATGGTAGTGATGCTCTTCATCTGGTTGATTTAGCGGCCAGCTGTTATGGTAGTGAGGCTCTTCATCTGGTTGATTTAGCGGCCAGCTGTTATGGTAGTCAGACTATTCATCTGGTTGATTTAGCGGCCAGCTGTTATGGTAGTGAGACTATTCATCTGGTTGATTTAGCGGCCAGCTGTTATGGTAGTGAGACTATTCATCTGGTTGATTTAGCGGCCAGCTGTTATGGTAGTGAGACTATTCATCTGGTTGATTTAGCGGCCAGCTGTCATAACACTGTGTGTGCTAGTCATGTGGTTTATTTAGCGGCTAAATATCTTGGTAGTGAGTCTATTCATGTGGTTCATTTAGCGTCAAACTGTCATGAAAATGCGTGTGCTGTTCATGTGGTTCATTTAGCGTCAAACTGTCATGATAGAGTGCGTGTGCTATTCATGTGGTTCATTTAGCGTCAAACTGTCATGATAGAGTGCGTATGCTATTCATGTGGTTCATTTAGCGTCAAACTGTCATGAAAGTGCGTGTGTGCTATTCATGTGGTTCATTTAGCGACCAGCTGTCATGACAGTGTGTGCTATTCATGTGGTTCATTTAGCCGCCAGCTGTGGTACACGATGAATCCAACTCACTTGTGGTCCAGCTCTGGTGGCCGTGTGTGTTGTTGATATGTATGGTTTTGTTAGACACCAGCTGCAAGCACCAGTTTGTTTGTCGCGCACATAGCTATGTATTGTTTTGTTTTGTTTTTCGGTTAATAAAAAGAAATATAGACACTTTCTTTACTGCACAAGAACAGTTATACTTCTCTTCATTTTTCACGCTCGCTCTTATGCGTGAGTGAGTGCGTGTATGTGTCACGTGACAATGTTGGTGTTGCCACTCATCACTTTAAATCGAATGTCACACACACACACATACACAGGGAGAGAGAACTCGAACTCGAAAATTGTAATACTCAAGGATAGGTCCATTTGGACCAATCTAACAGGCAGTCCTTGCTACACTACAGACACAAATAAGCGGCTATACCACAAACAGATATTATAAGTACGAATAAGCAATTGATTAATGCAATTTCACAGAGTTCCTACAAATGTGCAGAAACGTCGGAAATAAATTTATTTCATGGACATACATATATACAACAATCACATTTTTAGGTAAACATGTGATTCAAACAAATCCGTCCAAATTTCACGAGATGTCATTCTCAGACATATATTTGTGCAGATTCCGTCTGCAACAAGGAAGAGAAATACAGGAGTTCATGTTTTGAGGCAGGGAGTTCCAAATGGACGCTCCAGCGAAGGATATTCTAGTTTTAAACAAGCCTTGGCCTTGGCACGTAGAGGTTATTTCTGGAGTTAGTGTAGTGGGACTGGCGACTAACGAAGAGTTGTGCAAGGCAGTTTGGGGAATTATTGTTAAGAACTTTATGCGTAAATACTCCTTTATTGTAAGTGAGCTGCTGCGGTAGGTTTCAAATTCCAGGTGCACTCATCTTTTGCTCTGTAGATAGGGAGGGGTCAGGAAGGATTCATTTGCCTGCCCTTCGATGTAGGGAGTTCAATTTTCTTTTTTAACTGTACTTCGCCACAGCCATCCCACACTACAGACGCATAATCGATGTGAGGTTTTATGTGACCGTTGTAGAAGATTTTTCTGGTGTCGATGATGATGATATGTTGTAGTTGAGAAAGAAGAAAACAAATTGACATGCTTTTGCATAAATTATGTGTTCGATCTGGGCTTGCCATCGAAATTTGTTGTCGACAATGAGACCTAGTGGGCGATGTTCAGTTGCCTTTTCAATATTCTGACCATCCAGTGACAGCCTTAGTGACAAGTCTGATAGCTGGTGCTTTTGTCGTGCAGTAATTATCATCGACTTTGTTTTTACAGGATTAACGAGTATGTGATTAGTGTTGCACCACACTGAAATACGATCAAGACAAAGCTGTAGCGTTTTCAGAATTTGCACAATACTTTTTCCTCTTGTATGAAATGTGGTGTCATCCGCGAACATATGACATTCTGCAGAATGTGATGGTATATGCAGAATGTGATGGTATATGATGCAGAATGTGATGGTATATGCAGAATGTGATGGTATATGCAGAGGTGGATCATTAATACAGATGCAGAAGAGTACGGGTCCCAAGACTGACCCTTGAGAGAGAGAGAGAGAGAGAGAGAGAGAGAGAGGAGAGAGAGAGAGAGAGAGAGAGAGAGAGAGAGAGATCTACGCACAAATGGGGAGTTAGAGAGAGAATGAATAAATGAATGAATAATGAAATATATATATATATATATATATTAGCAACAAGATCTGGGGTTCTGGGGTGAACACGCACGCGCGCGCGCGCTCATAGCAACGTGTTTGTCTTAGAAAACTACATGCATATAATTATAGCACAGACACACAATGTTCTTCAGCACTGACATCTCAGTTAGCCATCTTTCTTCAGCACTAACATCTCAGTTAGCCATCTTTCTTCAGCACTGACATCTCAGTTAGCCATCTTTCTTCAGCACTGACATCTCAGTTAGCCATCTTTCTTCAGCACTGACATCTCAGTTAGCCATCTTTCTTCAGCACTGATAAACTGTCGGTCAGGTAGAACAGGTCGACTGACATCTCTTTAGCACTGATAAACTGTCGGTCAGGTAGAAAGGGTAGACTGACATCTCTTTAGCACTGATAATCTGTCGGTCAGGTAGAACGGGTAGACTGACATCTCTTTAGCACTGATAATCTGTCGGTCAGGTAGAACGGATAGACTGGCATCTCTTTAGCACTGATAATCTGTCGGTCAGGTAGATCGGGCAGACTGACTTGGTTATTATCGTTATTATTTTGCCTTCTCTTCTCGGCCCTGAGAAACGACCGTTAGAACATACGGTCTCGCATCGATACACCCATTCTCTCCCGCTTTGTCCGTCAGAACAACTGGACAGTCATGGCTGGTTGGGTTCTCTCTTCTGCATTGTCCGTCAGATCAACTGGACAGTCATGGCTGCTTGGGTTCTCTCTTCTGCATTGTCCGTCAGAATAAATGGACAGTCATGGCTGCTTGGGTTCTCTTCTATATTGTCCGTCAGATCAACTGGACAGACATGACTGCTTGGGTTCTCTTCTATATTGTCCGTCAGATCAACTGGACAGACATGACTGCTTGGGTTCTCTTCTATATTGTCCGTCAGATCAAATGGACAGACATGGCTGCTTGGGTTCTCTCTTCTATATTGTCCGTCAGATCAAATGGACAGACATGACTGCTTGGGTTCTCTCTTCTATATTGTCCGTCAGATCAAATGGACAGACATGGCTGCTTATTTGTCTTTTCTTTTCAACACGGGGGAGTGGCCGTCAGAACAGGCCGACACTCCGTCACACTTCACTGTCCGGAACTGTTGCTTCTCTTCCACAAAGTGCACCAGAAGCCGGTGGGAATGTCCGCTGTCCGTGATGGTGATGAGTCCTGTTGAGCCTAGTCAGACGACAAAACTGCGGCTTGCTGAGCTACAGACTGTGCGAGTGCAGCCCTACGGGGCCGGGCGAGGAGGCTGACGTCAGCAGCACGGGGTGTGGGGACAGCAGCACGGGGTGTGGGGACAGCAGCACGAGGTGTGGGGACAGCAGCACGGGGTGTGGGGACAGCAGTACGAGGTGTGGGGACAGCAGCAGGAGGTGTGGGGACAGCAGCACGAGGTGTGGGGACAGCAGCACGGGGTGTGGGGACAGCAGCACGGGGTGTGGGGACAGCAGCAGCGAGGTGTGGGGACAGCAGCAGGGGTGTGGGGACAGCAGCACGGGTGTGGGGACAGCAGCACGGGGTGTGGGGACAGCAGCACGGAGGTGTGGGGACAGCAGCACGGGGTGTGGGGACAGCAGCACGGGGTGTGGGGACAGCAGCACGGGTGTGGGGCAGCAGCAGGGGTGTGGGGACAGCAGCAGGGGTGTGGGGACAGCAGCATGGGGTGTGGGGACAGCAGCAGGGGTGTGGGGACAGCAGCAGGGTTTCGTGGGGACAGCAGCAGGGAGGTTTTGGGGACGCAGTCATGACCAGCAGCAGGTTGTCGGACAGCAGCAGCGCCCCAAAGGGTTCAGTCACACGGGTGGGGACACAGCAGGGAGGGTGGGGAGCAGCAGCAGGCAGGGTGGACAGCAGCACGGGGTGTGGGGACAGCAGCATGGGGTGTGGTGACAGCAGCAGGAGGTGTGGGGACAGCAGCAGGAGGTGTGGGGACGGCAGCACGGGGTGTGGGGACAGCAGCAGGAGGTGTGGGGGCAGCAGCAGGAGGTGTGGGGACAGCAGCACGGGGTGTGGGGACAGCAGCATGGGGTGTGGTGACAGCAGCAGGAGGTGTGGGGGCAGCAGCACGGGGTGTGGGGACAGCAGCATGGGGTGTGGGGACAGCAGCACGGGGTGTGGGGACAGCAGCATGGGGTGTGGTGACAGCAGCAGGAGGTGTGGGGACGGCAGCACGGGGTGTGGGGACAGCAGCACGGGGTGTGGGGGCAGCAGCAGGAGGTGTGGTGACAGCAGCAGGAGGTGTGGTGACAGCAGCAGGAGGTGTGGGGACAGCAGCACGGGGTGTGGTGACAGCAGCAGGAGGTGTGGGGACAGCAGCACGGGGTGTGGGGACGGGGCTCGGGGCTGACAGCGGCCGCCAGAACGGGAGGCGTGTGGATGTAAGTGATGTATTTGCGCATGTCCATGACCACGTCACGCAGCGCTTGTCCATGACCACGTCACGCAGCGCTTGTCCATGACCACGTCACGCAGCGCTTCCAGCTCCTTCCACACGGGGGCGCCCTCCTCGTACACAGGCATGATGGGATAGCGCGTCCTGAGCACGCCCACTCAGGCAATGTCCGGCAAGAGGATGCGGACAGCCGACGACCTGACGGCTCGCACCCTCCCGTCTCTTGCACAGCAATGCAAGCGCAGTAGCTGTAGATGTGGGCGCTAACACGAACAGGGTTAGGGTGAGGGTTATGTGGGTGAACAGAAACGGAAGAGGTAAAAATAAAAAAAATCCATGATGTTGGCGTTGCAGCAGCTAAATTAAAAAAATTGGGGGGGGGGGGGGGGACAGAGACAGCAAAACACTCTAAGTTCCACCGAGATTTGAACTTGCAGTCGGTGACGTGTGACTGCGGAGTGGTAACCATTAGACCACGGAGCTACCTAAGATACTAGGGCAGTGCCTCCCTTTACTGTAACCGGTAGCCTCCCTTTACTGCAGAGAGCGACTCGTTCGCGTCAGTAACCGGTAGCCTCCCTTTACTGCAGAGAGCGACTCGTTCGCGTCAGTAACCGGTAGCCTCCCTTTACTGCAGAGAACGACTCGTTCACTTCAAGAATCGGTAGCCTCCCTTTACTGCAGAGAACGACTCGTTTACTTCAAGAATCAGTAGCGTTATTGTGTTCAGTAGTGAGAGGGGGGTTACCCATACAGTCGGTACCCACAGGACCCTCGTGTTCCAAGGAACTTTCACACCAAGTTTCCTCTCATCAGCTTCAGCCGGTTGAGTACCTGATCATGTATGGCGGTTACACAGACACACTGTTTTTGGTTAATAAGCTGTGTGATGCTCAGAGCGTTATACACGTTGAACTAAAAACAACATGTACAAGCAAGTCTGGGAAAGGAGGCGGGCGGGGGGGGGGGGGGGGGGCCCCGAATATTAGTAAAACATTACAAAAGTTCGGCCCTTCCCCAGAACCACTATCACCTCCCTCACTCAACTTGTTCTGCTCCTTCCTCCACCGTCTCCGCCTTCCTCCAACTTTTTAAAAATTTCTGATCCAACCGCATCCCGCCCCTCCTCCTGTTATTCTGCCTTAGGCTATGTGTGACTTGACAGGTTTAGTGCTGATGTTTATTTGACACTGTCACCAGAGAGAGAGAGAGAAACGCAAAATGCCTTATCCGGTGCGTGGAGCGCGGGTTGAGTCCCAGGGTTACGCTGTATCAGTGGCGTGCTCGGCGTGCCCATGAGGCAATAAAAAAGTCTACGCGGCGGTGCCCCAGGGTCAGCCCGTTTGGCCCAGCGGTAAGGCGTTAGGCTGGTAAGCGGAAGGACCTCGGTTTGATACCGCTTCGGCTCTCCTTTCTCTTCAAAAAGGTTGTGGTTTGTGGACTCTGTCTTGTGACTTTGTCCATCACTTCCTACTGAAACATTAAAATGGCTCTCATCGCTGCCCATCTTAATGCAGGAATCATTCTGGTGGTGACAGTGTAGCGATAGGTATATAATCTCCCTCTCCCCCCACCTCCACGCCCCCTTCCACCCCTTCTCCCCGTCCCTAATAAGCCTTACGGTTTCTGTGGACGTTAAGCACCATGTTTACTTACTTTCGGTGGACGCTAAGCACAATGTCTACTTGCTTACTTACTTGCACCCCAGGCAGTCTGTGGCACTTGCAATAAATGCAGCGTCAGTGTTTCAGAAGACTTGCCTTGCCAGCGTGCACACGTTTTGTGTGAAATTTAAAACGAAAAATGAAAACGATTTTAGATATTAAAAGCGGCACTCACGTCTTTCGTTCAGAACTCAACTGCGACCTTGAAATGCTTTAGTCACCTCAAACGAATATGCAGCGTTTCACAGATCTCTCAAAATAGCATTCAAGAAAAAGCCAATTGCGGGTTTTTTGTTCAGATAGAAAAGGCCATCGCTGTATCCCGTAAGTATACAATAAAGTTGTTTAAGTTATGGTGCATAATTATAGCATTTAAGAATCAGTCGTGTGAAGTTTGAATCCGACTAGATCAAAAAAGTACACTGAGTTTTATCTCTCCTAACCCGTTCAGACTTTAAGCTTCATGTGACCAATATTATACGAAAACTTCAACCTCCGTGGAGTTTGTTACCACGACGATAATGATTTCTGATAGGTGACAGACTGCAGTCATTTGTCTTGAAAAATGCATCTTCAAACAAATCTAAAAACAAACAACTTAAACCTTGCAAATACGTTTAGTAGATTAATTCCGCGACTAGCAAGAAAGGTAATAAGCAGTCTCACCCGCACACCACTGAGCCGGTTTGGCCTAGCGGTAAGGCGTTAGGTTGGTAAGCGGAAGGACCTCGGTTCGATACCGCTTCGGCTCTCCTTTCTCTTCAAAAAGGTTGTGGTTTGTGGACACTGTCCTTTGACTTTGTCCATCACTTCGTACTGAAACATTAAAATGGCTCTCATCGCTGCCCATCTTAATGCAGAAATCATTCTGATGGTGACAGTGTAGCGATAGGTATACATAATCTCCCTCTCCCCCCACCTCCATACCCTCTTCCCCCCCTTCTCCCCGTCCCTAATAAGCCTTATGGTTTCTGTGGACGTTAAACGCCATGTTTACTTACTTACTTTACACCACTGAGCCATCGTTGTGACTGCTGCTGCTGTTGTGACAGTGAGCTGTCTACGCCTACACAGCTCCTCCCGCCTCTTCACTCGATGACATCAGCTGAGCAGTTCTGCCAAGTTTAACGCTAACCCCCCCCCCCCCCCCCCCCCACACACACACACACGACACAAACATCCTGTTTACACTGGACACAAACATCCTGTTTACATTGGACACAAACATTCTGTTTACATTGGACACAAACATTCTGTGTACACTGGACACAAACATTCCTGTTTACACTGGACACAAACAACCTGTTTACACTGGACACAACATCATGTTTACATTGGACACAACATCATGTTTACACTGGACACAAACATTCCTGTTTACACTGGACACAAACATTATGCTTACGCTGGACACAAACATCTTGTTTACACTGGACACAAACATTCTTGTTTACACTGGACACGAGCATCCTGTTTACACTGGACACAAACATCCTATTTACACTGGACACAAACAGCCTGTTTACACTGGACACAAACATTTGTTTACACTGGACACAAACATTTCTAAGACTGGACACAAACATTTCTGTTTACACTGGACACAAATATTCTGTTTACACTCAGAACGGAAACAAGACTGAGAACTAATTTGGCTCGATCATAAAGAGACCCACTGGTGGCCCTGAGACCCAGGAGAAAGTATGTGGCATTTGGTGAATGCCTGCGATCAGTTTGAATGCCGGTTGTTTCAGGCCACTGATAACTGTGGGCAGAAATGCGTTCGTCAGGAAAGCGTCTCTCCATGAGTCCACGACATATACGTGACGCTACTGACACGTGGCCGCAAGCACCCACCGGCTGACGCTACACCGTAGTGACTGACACGTGGCCGCAAGCACCAACCGGCTGACGCTACACCGTAGTGACTGACACGTGGCCGCAAGCACCCACCGGCTGACGCTACACCGTAGTGACTGACACGGCGCACCGGCTGACGCTACACCGTAGTGACTGACACGCACCCACTGGCTGACGCTACACCGTAGTAACTGACACGCACCCACCGGCTGACGATACACAGGCCTTGTCTAAAAACTAGCTAAAATATCTTCAACTGGCTGCCTATGTATGGTCGCCTTGATATAACCGTAATGGTTGACTGGGCGTAAAACTACAACTTACTTACTTACTTACTTACTTACTTGCCTGCGTAATGGAAGCCTCCCCTTATGACCACATTGTCTTCCGGCTTGTCAGTTCCAGTGGGCAACAGTTCTCACAAAGAATGAACTCTTGGACCGCTCAGCCTCTCGCTGCGTGCAGTGCTGAAGCCACGGCTGTTGCAGACTGCATGTCCGGCAGGTCAGCGGTCGCAATCCTTGAGGTTGCAGACTGCATGTCCGGCAGGTCAGCGGTCGCAATCCTTGAGGTTGCAGACTGCATGTCCGGCAGGTCAGCGGTCGCAATCCTTGAGGGCGGTCGGGTGGAGTCATCTGCGGTGAATGGCTTCAGAAGAGAAGTTCTCTGGAGGCGGGGTTCGGATGCGTCCCTCAACAATACTGCAGACCGAGAGTAGCGAGTCGTGGCTGCTCTGCAGCGGTGGCCGGTTTAGCTCCTGGAGCTGGTGTCCGGGCCCTCTAGACCCGCACACTCTCAGTCTCGGTGAAACGGGCTGCTGGGCGTTGTACCCGCTCCTGTCGGTTCACATCCTCCTTCAAGCCGCATGGATCCCATACTGTTGCACCGCCGTATCGGTTCCAGCGAGGATCTGATCAGTGCGGTAACGGTACGGCGTCAAGCGATGACTGACCGGTAGCCTACGCCAAACGATGACGGTACGCCAAGCAATGACGGTACGCCTGACGGTACGCCAAGCGAGACGCCAAACGATGACGGTACGCCTGACGGTACGCCGAGCAATGACGGTACGCCTGACGGTACGCTACCTCAGTGCGAGCACAAAGCCAAACGGACTGACGTCACACCATCGCCGCCGGATCGCGGCCTTGAGGACTGCGAGAGGCCGTGTTGAAAGAGGAAGTGCTAGGCGATCTTCGGCCTTGAAAGGACCAGCGGAGAGGGCCATCGTCAATCAGACGAACATTGGAACCGTTTCAAAGGGTTAGGGTTATCGATACCAAGTCTTGAACTGCGGAACTGAACTGATGAACTAAGTTATGTAGGCTTACTTAAACGTCTCATTATACTGGAGCTGGTCCGGTTACAACTTTTGCATTGGCAGCATTTGCAGGGCGCTGTACAATGAATATTCTGGAGTAAGTAAGTAAGTAAGTTGGTGTTTTACGCCCAGTCAACCGGTACGGTTATATCAGGGCGGCGACGAATCTGGAGAAGAAAAACTGAGAAAAATCTCATCACACCAACGCATACCTTCAACCTCATCAAACCATATTATGAATTATCAGACATATCCACAGGAGATACACAAAACACGATCACACAGCCTCTGTGTAATCATATTTGACGCAGCTCACAGAGCTACAGGCAGCAGTAGCTTTGCGATCTACTCCGAAGCAACTAGTAGTGGCTTCACTGTGTCTGCGCATGAGTAGATGTACGCTGAACTTGAGAGGACTTATATGT